>VXAA01005254.1:259741-283951 GCA_013399115.1 Anseranas semipalmata | reverse complement strand
AAACGGCTAGCGATGTTTTTCCCTCATGCAAGCGACAATTTTGAGATGACAAATTTGTAACAGAGGTCTGATTTTTATTTTTTTTCTTTTAATCAGTTGATCAAAATGTGCATTTTTAGACGTTCTATGCTCAGGCTCGCTTGTTTCGTTGTTGTTACATCTCTGGAGTTTTTATTTTCATTTGGAAGAGTGGCAGTCCTACAGTGTCTGACTAAGATGGTCTTTTTTCAGGAAATGAACAGCTTTGAGCAAGTCACTCACATTTTATAAAACCTCTCACTGCCACTGAGTACACTGTGCAGTCAGAGAAAGTATAGTCAGCCTGTTAAATCCATAATCTACACAGAAAACTAGATATATTAGCAGATTTAACAAATACACTGTTTCAAGGGATGTTAACGCTGTTAATTACAGTGTGCCGAAAGCATTTCTGGAGATAACCTGGATGCATCTCTCGTCGTGGGGGCTGCACGGTACTGCCATGAGTGTGATGTGCTCCTGTGATATTTAGGTCTGAGGTGCTCTAACTGGGAGGTAGGAGAGAGCTCCCATTGTCCACCTTCCCGCATCCATCCTTCTTAGTGTCTGGGTGATCAGTTTCCCTGATTGCTGTGTCCAAGTCTACTGAAATCAAGTTTCAGCGTTAAAAACACAACAAACAGCAGTCCAGAACTGTGCTGCTGCCTGCTGTTGGTGAACAAACATTTAATCTTAACTGTGAAGTTAAAATGGTTTCACAGAAACATATAAAATAATGAAACAAGATAACAGGTATTTTTTTTTTTATATACAGCTATCAAGAATGAATCATTCTTGAAGTAAATAGCAGCCTTAAAAAAAGAGTAATTGTCCCTTTTTTCATTAGCTTACGTTTTTACAAGAAACTATTATCAAGGTAACTTCCTGGGCACAGAAATAGGATGGTGATTTTTTTCTATCTGCACATGGAGAACAAATAATTGCAAAGAATACGTTCAGACATGGTACTGTTGATAACATTTCAATACCTTGAAAGTTACGACTTTTCTGAAACTGAGCTTCATGAAAACGGTCAATCTCACTACAGTTTCCATTTGCTTATGAAAAAACTCTAGCTTCCGCCACAAATTTGCTGTTATAGAGTCTGATCCATCCTGATAGGGATGCTAGCTAAACCGCGCACAACTGAATTGCATGTTTTAACATTTGGTTTTCTAACAGTGTCTTCTTGATCTATGTTGTATTTTTTCCTGGAGTTGAGGAAAATGTATCAAACTAAATTTGGGCTAAACAGTTTTGAGCAAAAGCTCTATGTTTAGTTGAATGCATTGATTTTTTTAATTTGGAAACTAATTAACATCCACTCATTGGAAGAATGCACAGGAACTTCATATCGATTGTAGGGAAACAATCAGATTATTTTGGTTTTACTGAATCAGAAATACAGCTTTATGCACATTTTACCAGAAAGTTTAATATATGAAAGCCATAATTAATTAACTGTATTAATGTGGCTTATGTAAGTTCCTTGCATATTTTACCTCTTTTGAAATTTCCTCCTATTAAGTAGATACTTCATGCTATAAAACAGAAGTATTTGTGAACACTTCATAAACATGTGGACTGGAAGTGGCAGCTGACTGGTGTAGCCTTGGTATGTCACTGGGTCCAGTCAAGGGGATGGGTGTGAAATAACACGCACTTAGGTTATGTCAGACTTATGAGCAGGAAAATTGATCTTTGAGCACTTGAGAGCATTGGCTGTTTCAGTCCTCAAAGGGTGGAACGGATTTGGAGTAGTGAAGGTTTCCAGTGGTCAAGAGCTGTGCAAGAGAAGTAATCTTGATCATAAACCAGAAGAAAATAGCTGGAGTGGAAATACTGTTCCGTGCCCACTGCCTGATCTCCAGGGTGCAACTGATCTTCCTGGCCGCATTTGGGCATAGGAAACCATCGGTGACAACCTGTACTGTTTGAACCTCATGTCTTCTAGGGGGAACACAGAAACTCTTCTGAATTAATTCATATTCAGGAGTCTTAAGTTTAGCATGGGTATGGGCTCTTGTTCTGGTAATACGTTATTACTGAATAGCTGATCTTTGAGGTTAATTTTTAGACACAGCAAGCAATTAGATTTTTTGGTGGTCTGCGTATTTCTGTACTTGGAAGGAAGGGACATGCAAGAGTTAAAACTTGATAGAGATTGCCACTGAGAAACTTGCAATTACAGTGACAAATGATAGGTCAGGAGTGGGGAGGGGTTATTCTGCCTTCAGTTAAAAGCTCACCATCTAGATTCCCTCATAATATTTTTCAATAGTGCATTTCTGGAAAGTGCTTGTAATTTTTTTCCCCTTCAGTTAAAATTTGGGGCCCTTCATCAATATCATCTTGCCTAATTATCAGCTGATATGGAAAGTTATAAATCATTTTTCTCTTTTCTTTCTTTTACCTTTGCATGTAGAAAGATGTGGGTCTTGCAGGAGAACCAGATTTGCTCTTTTCCAGACTATGTCTAAATTGACAGCAAGGTCTTTGACATATTAATCCAGCAGAACCTTTGTCAGTATGTCAGTATTACAGATAAAGTTACAGCAGACAGCTATATATCTATAACTATATATCTATATATCCTTAGTTGATACAATAGAGGGAAGGGATGCCATCCAGGGGGACCTGGACAGGCTGGAGAAGTGGGCCCAAGAGAACCTCATGAGGTTCAACAAGGCCAAGTGCAAGGTGATGCACTTGGGCTGGGGCAATCCCAGGTACTTATACAGACTGGGAGAAGAAGAACTCGAGAGCAGCCCTGCGGAGAAGGACTTGGAGGTCCTGCTGGATGAGAAGCTGGACATGAGCCGGCAGTGCGCGCTTGCGGCCCGGAAGGCCAACTATGTCCTGGGCTGCATTAAAAAAGGGGTGGCCAGCAGGGAGAGGGAGGTGATTGTCCCCCTCTACTCTGCTCTGGTGAGACCCCACCTGGAATACTGCGTGCAGGCCTGGGGCCCCCAGCACAAGAAGGATGTGGAGCTCTTGGAACGGGTCCAGAGGAGGGCCACTAAGATGATCAGAGGGCTGGAACACCTCTCCTATGAAGAAAGGTTGAGGGAACTGGGCTTGTTTAGCTTGGAGAAGAGAAGGCTCCGGGGAGACCTCATTGCGGCCTTCCAGTACTTGAAGGGAGCGTATAAACAGGAGGGGGAACGCCTGTTCACACACGTTGATAGTGATAGGACAAGGGGGAATGGTTACAAACTAAGACAGGGGAGAT
This sequence comes from Anseranas semipalmata, assembly GCA_013399115.1. Taxonomy (NCBI): domain Eukaryota; kingdom Metazoa; phylum Chordata; class Aves; order Anseriformes; family Anseranatidae; genus Anseranas; species Anseranas semipalmata. The sequence goes on along the minus strand of VXAA01005254.1, from coordinate 280,701 downwards.
TTAGGTTGGATATTAGGAGGAAGTTTTTCACTCAGAGGGTGGTGAGGCACTGGAACAGGTTGCCCAGAGAGGTTGTGGATGCCCCATCCCTGGAGGCATTCAAGGCCAGGCTGGATGTGGCGCTGGGCAGCCTGCTCTAGTAGTTGGCAACCCTGCCCAGAGCAGGGGGGTTGAAACTAGATGATCTTTAAGGTCCTTTTCAACCCATGCCGTTCTATGATTCTACAGTACAGGTGGCACTCATATTAACACATGGCAGAATGAGACTTGCAGGTTTTGAAAGTTTGTAACTTTTTTTTTTATACTTAATTCAGCTTGTGATCCACTGTAACTGCTGATCTTTCTATGTTGAGTCACTGCTCATCTGGTTATTCCCCCATCTTGTATTTGCATTTTTGAATTCTCCTAAGTATATTACCACAACATTTTTCTTTACCAGAATCTGTCTTGTGGATTTTTAGATCCTGTCTTTGGTGTGTAAAAATAGTTTTGTATGCTAATCTTGTTACTGAGATTTCCTGCTTTTGTTCTTAGTTCAGTATTATCAGACTGTTTTTATGAAAATTCGTAATTTCTTGTTCTGGTTTAGTGAAAGTGTTAACTAGAAGCAGAAGGGTTTTGAACAAAACACATCCGTATCAGATTCAGATGGCACCCAGCTGGAAATGCTCTCCCTGAACTATTGACTCAGTCTCTGAGAATAGATTGGTTTTGGCTTTTGTACACATAGCGTAGAGACAAACCGTGTCTGTATAGTTTTCTTTTGAGAATGTTTGGTGAGACGTATCAAGCACTAAAACAAAGGTGTACCGTACGTACTGCTTCCCTTTCACCACTTCTCAAGTGACCCTGTCAAGCAAGGCTTCTTAACAACAAGTCATCTCAAACCAATTCTTGGCTGGTTTTACTATCTGGTTGCACCCGAGATGTTTACACATAGCTCTGAGTTGCTCTATTACATATGCACATATATAATTTTTGCTACAGCTTCAAATTCACCTTGGATTATGACTGTAAGGATTTTCTGTTCAGCATATTTATCCTGATAGTCTGCAAAAACAAGTAGCTGTGTTTTTGTGTCAGCAGATCTTAGTTTTCCCCAATGTTTTATTTTGTGAATGGCAATGAAGGACTCGGAGGACTCCTTCCTCTCAAAGGACAAATGCATTAAGCCTCTTTCTCTTGTCTTTTCTGAACTTGGGCAGCTAAAAGCAAACATATGCTAATAAATGCACAATAGTGTCTTCTTTGCTTGTGGCTTACTGCGTGCACAAGGAAAGTGGATTGGACTGTTTCAAATACTTTTTAAATAGCCACCAGGTTTTGCTATGGCAGTGTGGTTTAGAAACAATTTGATTGCTATTAATATTGGAGTTTTGACAAGTACAATGTTTTATTTTGTTCCAGCAACCCAAACAGCTACTCATTTCTTTCTTTCTTTCTTAGGGATGTTTTGTGTGAAAGCAGATCATGTGAGTCCTAGTAGGTCACAATGAATAAATAGCTCAGCTGAAGTTGCTGTGCTCAGAGTATAACAAAGGCTTTGTTCAGCTGGGCACAATGGAGCCATCAAGGAACAGTAGGAGAGTGATGCTAAATTCTATCTCCGTGGATTTTATTAAATACTAATGTGCAGTGGCCTGCCAGGGAGGCATGACAGCTGCACTACATTTCTGTGTCCTTTTTAGTCTCCCCAAAAAACCATAATAATCACCTTGTTGGCTGATGTCTTTGCCATCATGTAAAATGTGTTTACAGAGAGAAATAATGTGTTTGTATTCAAAGTCCAGTACACCTCTTAAACTGTAAATGTACTGTGCTACTCTGTTAGCTTCACCCTTTCGAAACATGGAGGCTTTCCAACAGAACTGCATCATCACAAGGTGGATTATTTTCCATTGTGAAACATTTAACTGACATCATTTCAAGTCCTCCTCCTACTTTTGGAGTAGTACATTTTCTATCAAAATGCATTTTTAGTGATAGTATTGAGGTATTCTTTAATTAAGTAGACCTTTCATTAGGTGGGGTTATTTCATCCAGGCCATTTTAGTTGTGAAGCAGTGATCAGGCTGGGGGACAGTGGCACTTGGGTATCACTTCGCCTGCTCTCTCTCCCCTAACTGTTGACAACCATGGGCAAATTGTATGTATTTAATTGTAGTTTGTTTGGTCTGGGTAAGTAAACTGAACGATGTTAAATATTGGAAAATGTTTGAGGACTGTGTGGAATTGTCCACAGGATAAACCCAGCCCACGAGAGAGCTTTCCCCTAGGCCTCAGACTCTGTGAATCACTGGAAACCGTACTGAAGAAATTAGTATGGAGACCAAGCAAGGTTTTTGTGTTGCTGCCTTACCAAATGGCTAGAAAATTGGAAGAATTTCTTCCCTGTCCTTTGCAAGTAGCTGATGGATAGAGGAGAGGGGAGAAGGTGAAATGGAGGAAGGAAAATACATTTTCTTCTGTTCAGACAAGAAACAGGAGAAAGGAGACTCAGTGAACAGACCAGGGGAAAGGAGGATCACAGGAAGGAAAGCTCACGGAAGGAAGGCGCTCATTCTGAGCGTCAGCTCTGTAATAGTGCTCTTCTGTGTCTACTGATTCAGTGACTCTGCAGCATTGTGTGGTGGTTCTGTGCTTTTTCAGCTGTGCAAAAAACACTGAGGGTTACATTTTCTCTCCACTAATTTCTGCTGCATCCTGTGATAACTTAAAATAGCAATAGAGTTTTGTGCAGTCTCTGGAATTCTTAATGATGGTAGAATTTGATATTTTTGAAGAATAGGGCCATTTTAATACATACGTGCTCTAGAAGTATAACTGTTTGCCATGTTGTTTAACGTACTTAAAAAAAAAAAAGGAAAGCATAAATGATTTTAGTGTATTGTATTATGCAATAGGCCTGCGGCTGACACGTGGGAATTAGCATTCTGATCTCTTAAACGTATCAGAATGGAATGTAAAGGTATCTTCCTTCTATTTATAGGGTAAGATTTCTGTCAGTACTTGTTACCCTAAGATAAGTCAGGAGATCCTTAGTGGAAGACAAGATTGAGTGTTAAAGCTAATTACTATCTAATGTAATCTAGCTGCAGGTGTCCTTAGTGAACAGAGTCTCTGGTTCCCTGACTTATCAGTCACAACAGAAAGTGATCTCCATCAGTCTCACATTTCTGCATCAGACGTATCATCTTTGAAAAATACAGAAATAGTAATCGTGAGTTAGCGTAGTGCTTGTGAATCCTGGGAAGTCAAGGAAATGGTGCTGTAGGGGTAAGCTGTGTAGTGTCAGCTTTCCTTTCCTGGCTTGCCAGTTCTTCGTGCTCGTGTGTGAAGAAAGCTGCCTGGAGGGGGCAACAGAGCAGTTCTGCGGCGCTGGCATCTTGAACCTCGTGCGTGGGGCTTGCTGAACAGTTTAGATGAGTTATTTCTTAAACCTATAGATTCTTGCAAAAAAGAAAAAAAGTTCCGTAATTGGTTACCCACCACCTTAGTTAAACAGCCTGTCCTTCAATTTAGTACTAATTGTTACTGTGGCTGTAGTCATCCAGGGATAGGAGAGGCAAGTTACGGGGACAAGTAGTATAGGGAGTTATCTGGGGAGAATTGCTTTGTTTTATTAAGCCAACTAACTATTTAGAAAAAGGCAGAAGAGCTCTTGGCATACAGCTGGAACCATCATCCTGGAGTCTTCAAGACGAAGAGGACTGCTGTGATAAAAATATTGATGTTCCTTCCCTTGTTCCTCCCTGTAAATTATATCAGTTTGGTTAGCAAAGGCTCTCTCCCTAAATATCTCTTCTTTTGGTTTATTTTAACATTGGATATATCTGTACATCATGATACAGTGTTGTGCAAAGCCTTTGGGTACGATAGTTGTTCTAAATTTTAGGCCTTCTTTCCATGCGTGAAATTTGGATAATAACTGGTCAAGGGGCTGTCAGTATTTCAAATTTTTTATGTTCCTCTTTGTATTTATCTTTCTTATTGATGTGTAAAAATCCTTTGGAGAGTTTTGATCTTTGTCAGTCTGATTCTATTCCGGTTTGATTCTGTTCAGATTGTTGGGAATTCTGCTTTTGAATTCTTTGGTAACATGAATAGGATCTAAATGCAATTTACAATCATACCATAAACCCGAAAGTTTTCATACTTCTCTCACATTGCTTCTTAAAAACTTCCTTAAAGCTTTGTCCTTGTATGAATTGTCTTACTCTGAAGACTTCTGCAGGTGCTTCCTGAGCTGTGTCAAGTACAGCCAGTTTTTTGAGTTTTGGTACTCCTACCGTTATTCTGAAACCTATCTAAAAGAAAAAGTCTTGTAGAATGTATTTATCCAGGAAGTGAGGTAGTTAAGTGTGCTTTTAAATATATGCATTTTAAGCGCGTCACTGTCATACTGACTTCATGAAATAGGTAACTATAAATTATTATATGTATAGCTAGAACATATAGTTATATTTCTGATATTCCCACAGTTCTTTGTCATGCATTCCATAGTCTTTGAACTTGTGACTTTTTTTTTTAAAGGTCAGACAATGATAACTGCTAAATTGCAGTGCAAACTTGTAAACATAACAAATTCTCACAATGTAGAATAGAAATTTATAAAAAGGGGCGGAAAAGGGTAAATTCTCACTGTTTTTCCAGTGTTTGAAAAGGATCCTCTTATTTGGGGTTGCATCTAAATTTCATCATGAGATCATACTCCATATCTATGTTTATTTTTATTTTTTTATATTTTTTTTGTTACCAATTAATTTACAGTCCTATAGTTTCAGTTATAGCCTTTTTGAAAACATAGGGTCAAAGATGTCAGAGCAAAACTGAACTATAGCTTTTATTGTAATTAGGCAGCTCATAATGAATAATTGAAATATTTTTGTTGATGAAAATATGTATTTCAAATGTCTTTCGCTGGCTATGATCAATATAGCCTCTAATTATTGGATGAATGAGAAAGAGATCACCTGCATCTCATTGCTACTGTGGATAGTGAAACATTCTTTCTTCTTACAGATAGGTTACTTAGTCTAACTTGGCAAGATTGTTTCCTGGCACCGGGTTTAGAGCCCAGGCTTTTTGTGACCTGACCTACAAAGATGGAAAAGGTTCAGGTTCTTTTTAAGCTTAGGGCCTAATCTCAGTGTTTTAAAGTGAGAAATTCTGAAACATAAGATCTCTCTCTCGCTCTTTTTTTTTTTTTTTTTTAATAGGGTACCCTTGAAAGTGGAACAAGCAAACAATGCTCGTGATGCCTTGGCTAAAACAGTGTATAGTCATCTCTTTGACCACGTGGTGAACAGGGTAAACCAGTGCTTTCCATTTGAGACTTCTTCTTTCTTCATTGGAGTTCTAGATATAGCTGGTTTTGGTAAGTATTCTTAAAAAAATAAAATATTTTTTTTTGTAGTAGTTTATTATTGCCACCAAAGATTCAATGATAAATTCTGTAATGGAGAGTCTGAGGGCTTCGGTTTTAGTGGTAGTGGATGGGATGAGTTACAAGAGAGTATGAAGAGAGCGGATAATGCCTTGTTCAAGTGGTCACAAGTGTTACTGTGAAACTAGGCAGCTTTTTAATGCTTTCCAATTCCTGTAGCGTCTAGACATAGACACTGCTTTTGAAGTTTTGAAACACAGAAAATTTGGAGTGGAACCATACTGTGATTGCCCAGTAAAATTAGGAAAGATGTTGAACGTGCATGCAGTTTTTTCAGTCCTGAGGAGATCACTGCACACTGACAAACAGGCAAATGAAGTCTTTGAATTACGATACTATGTCTCTGGAAGATGGTATTTCTGTTACTGAGTTGGAATTTGGGCTCCAAGTTGCTCCCTGGCAGTGGTGGGCATTGATGGCCATAAATTTTTTGCCATCTTTGGCTCACTGAGATTCAGAACAGGGCATGGTTCCTCAGTGCTGAAACCCTGCTAAGATGGTCTAAGAACAGTGAAAAAGGGAACCTTTGTTTCTGGGGTCTTTAGAGCTATAATGTCCTGTGCCAGACTATTGTAACGTGGATGCATGGGGTTGTATTGGTACAGTGTCATTGTATGGCACCTTCCTTTGGTTTGCTGCCAGATAGAACTGTCTGTTATTTGTCACAGAAATATGATCTGCCACAGCATTTTTATCTCTGTCTTGCATGCAACTTGAAAATCTGTAAGAGCTTTTATTTTATTGAAAGAAGCACGTATGTATCAGAAGACATCTTTAAATATTAGCACTATGAAACTTTTCTTATTTAGTATAATATAAATTCTTGGAATGCTGGTTTATCACAGAAGTTTAACTTCTGTTTTTCAGAATACTTTGAACACAACAGTTTTGAACAATTCTGTATCAACTACTGTAATGAAAAACTGCAGCAATTTTTTAATGAAAGGATTCTGAAAGAGGTATGTTGTACTTTTATATTTGATTTTTTATTTTTTTCCAGTAAAAAGATACTAAAAGTAACGTTGTTTTCCATAAGATTGCTTATTATGCTCAGATTAAAAAAACTCAGTCAACAAATGGTCTTACTCCGTGACATATGGTTGTGCTAGAAAACAACATGGCTTTTTGAAAAAAAACATCTTCTTTTCTTCTTCCCTGTTTCAAAAAAAAAAAATCATATTCAATGAAGAATTTTTACTCTAAATACCATTAATTAAAATGGGGCATGCAAATGTTGGACAATATCTTGTACATAATGGGAATATCTAAAAGCATTGGCATTATCATTAAGGAGGTGAGTTTGGAATATATTAACCTGTGCAAGGGAATTCTAAAATGTGTGTTCGTTCATGCCCAGTTTTAGTGGGTAAAAAATATATGGTGAGTGATGTTTTTTCTTTTAGTCTTATTCCTTATTTTTCTTTGTAAAGGAACAAGAACTTTACCAAAAAGAAGGCCTGGGGGTTAATGAAGTGCGCTACGTAGATAATCAGGACTGTATAGGTATGTACTTCTTGAAAGGTCAAGCTATTCATTAGCATCATGGAGAAAAAAGCTTAAACTGCTTCAAGCAGTTAAAGAGGCAAAATATAGGTAGTGCTAGTAATTTCATGCTTTTAATGACTGTTGAAACCTTGTGATTTCTTTCAGTTTTGTTTAACATTCCATTTCCAGTTGGTAATGGATCCATGTTGTCCTACATTGTGTTGTAACTGCAGGTGGGACGTGTGAATTTCTTGGGCATTTTCCTAGAAAGCTAATCAGAATGCCTAAATATCTAAAAATAAAGAAGGGTGTGAGGGTGTCTGTGGGAAGAAGTTCCATTAATTAAAATAAAACAAACAATTTTGTGAGCCAATTGGCAAGGAAGCAAAATGAAGTGTAGGCAAAAGGCTGTAGATGTTCCTGTTAGGTTTGCAGACTGATAATCCAGGGACTTATTTTTTTTCCTGTATTTTTTGACTTGTGTTCTCAGAATTGATGTATTATAAGCAGAATTTGATCTTGCTTTTGCATTTACAGCAATTTGTCTGTGGTAACTAGTCAGTTCTGGCTGAGCAGAGGATTAATAGTGGTAGAATTCAACATCTGTTGCAAAATGTCTGCTTCTCTGAGTTTCTGTAGCTCTGCTGAAGAAATTTTCACTTTGTCGGCTAAGACTGTGCAGTCGGTAACTCTTCCAGTACCTAAAGGAGGCCTACAGGAAAGCAGGAGAAGGACTCTTTGTCAGGGAGTGTAGTGATAGGACAAGGGGTAGTGGTTTTAAACTGAAAGAGGGGAGATTTAGATAGATATAAGGAAGAAATTCTTCAGTATGAGGGGGGTGAGGCACTGGAACAGGTTGCCCAGAGAAGCTGTGGATGCCCCATCCCTGGAGGTGTTCAAGGCCAACGGGCACAAACAGAAACACAGGAAGTTCCGGCTGAATATGAGAAAACAGTTGTTTACTGTGAGGGTGATAGAGCACTGGAACAGGTCGCACAGAGAGGTTGTGGAGTCTCCTTCTTTGGAGATATTCAAAACCTGCCTGGATGCGATCCTGTGCAACGTGCTCTAACATGTTTGTATATTCAATTTTTCTAAACATATATATGTATAATTTTTTTTTAACAGATTTGATTGAAGCAAAATTAATAGGCGTGCTGGATATTTTGGATGAAGAAAATCGTCTTCCTCAACCAAGTGACCAGCATTTTACTTCAGTTGTGCATCAGAAACACAAGGACCATTTCAGACTCTCTGTAGGTTTATTTGTGCTGGCTGTCTTCCTTTAATAAAACAGTTCTTGGAACAGTTGATAGTAACACTCAATGAAAACCTTTTCTAAGAAATCTCATACCACACCAGTCTGTACAATCTGTATGCTTTTTTAAGGACAGTTATTAGGTTTGTTGAAAAGTTCACTAACAGCTTGTTAAGTCTTCTAGCAATTCTAATAGCCTGTTGAAAGTAAAGCCATATTCTTCACTTATATTTGAAGATTGTTAGCGTGTAATGCATGAAAAGGAAATTTAAACACATTTTAATCTAGACTGTTTCATATCAGATGAGCTGTTTTGTTGTTCCTTTCCAAAACTGCTTGCCTTGTAGAATATTTGACTCACATGAAGTGTCTAGCTAGCATTTCAGCAATGAAAGTAATTAACACACCAGGTGAACTTTGTTGTTGTTAATTCTTTAACAGAGCTCTGTGGAAGGTTAATGCAAACCACTGCAACTTTTGTACATGACTTCTGTTGAAATGCAAAACAAAACAAAACAAAAATCCCAGCTGAAAAAATGCAAGCAAAGGGAGCCAAATAAAATTGCTATTCATTTACCTTTCTTAAAGTTTCCTCTTAAGCTTGCTTAACTAGGTTCCTGTGCAATGAAACGTTCTTGTCCGTATGTATATGATCAACTAGGTGGTTGCCTTTTAAAAACATTTTAAGCTTCTATCTAATCCTATTTATATGATAAGGCTATTTGTCAGCTTGTCATCAGCTGTGGAATAAATGGAGTAGTAATTGTTGACAAAAGGCATAAAGAAAGTCAACTGAGTGGTCTTAGCAATCCTGGTCACTTTTATTTTGAATTTGAGGTCTCTAAGGGTGCGAATGGGAATGAAAATAGGTTTTTCAAATATCTTAGTTTGAATTGAAATAGTAGTGGTTGATGCAACTGAACTGCAGGAGATGTCACTTTCAACATTTAGTGCTCCTGGCAAAATCATGGTGATGTCCTAGGAATAAATTTTTCTCATTCTCCAATGTAATTCTTCTTTGTAATTCAAATTTTTAATTCCAGATCCCTAGGAAGTCTAAATTGGCTGTTCACAGAAATGTCAGAGATGATGAAGGCTTTATTATCCGGCATTTTGCAGGAGCAGTGTGCTATGAGACGGTAAATTTACTTAAGCGAGAAAAAGTCAACTGTTTCTGTTACACTTTATAATAGTTATTAGTTAAAATAGTATTAATAGTATTGGTTAAAAAAAATGCTGTTTATCAGAAGAGAAATTCAAAAGTTGGTATGTTTGAACTTTGAAACTAGTTTTGTGAATGTGTGACAGGACTGACATTTTAATTTCTTTTAACTTCTGAGATGACAGACTTCTGTTGACATATTTTGTGTAAGAGTGTCATAAATCTCTAGGTAACAATGTCGACATTAAAGATATAGAGCAATGATCTACTACAAATTTTATGTCAACAGAAGTTTGCATCTTGAGTAGGGGAATATACCATGTAGCATAGAAGTGTTGTTAGACTTAAGCATAACTTTTCAGAAGCATGCTTGTCCTTGTATGCAATGTCTGTTTATTCTATGTTAAAAGTCACATTTTATACTTTTTCTTTTCCATTTCTACTGTCAGTAGAATCATTCATGTAAGAATATGAAATACCTGAAATTGTTACCGTCAAGTACGTTCTGGATGCTTGTACTTTTTTATGACTGTTCATCATACAAAAACATTGAAACATCCTAAGCCAACATCTAAAACATAATTTTTGAAAACAGTAAGGGTTTAGGATAAATGAAAGATCAATAATGCTTCGTTGTTCTGGTCTGATACTCCAGTGTGTAAAAGGGAAGCTACTTCCAAAGATGTGCTTTGTCATTTGAAAATGCAGACTTTCAGGGCTTGTTCTTACTTCAAAATACTCCAATAACAGAGATTCCTGTGTTGTTTTGAGATAGGCACATTCTGTAGATCATTTTACAAACAAGAAAATTAAAGTCCGTGTGGTACAAAAGTGATTTTTCTAAGGTCACACACAAAGTCAATATCAAAAATAATAAATAACATTAGAACGCGTGTATTTATGTCTACATGGTCTATGTTTACTGTGTACCTCGTCATTATATGTTAATAATACCTTATGGTTTCTTCAGGAACAGAGGAGCCAGATACTAGCGCATCAGCTCTCTGAGCTAATCAGATATGAGGCAGCTTTGGTCCAGAAGCCATGCTAACATGCTTGACTTCATTTGTCCCCTCCTTCAGAGGGTCTTAGCTGGACTACAGCTGCCTGGTACCTTGTCGATTGTTTCTTTCTCTTTCTCACTGCCCTTGTGGCAGTTTTCCCAAGCTAATTTTGGGTGAGGGCATTCATCTGTCTGCATTCGTATTCCAATCTTGTGTTCTCATAGTCCAGGGGAATTTCAGAGGCCTGTGTTTGTCCTTTGATTCCCATCACCTTTAAATCCTTTTATGGGATATCTTGGCAAATTCATGTTTTCTCATTCAAATTAATTTTGCCTTCTTCTGTTCATAAATGTCAAAGTAACTATTGAAGTTGCGTCACAAATTCTTAATAGAAAATTTTGTTAGTGTGAAGTTGGATACAATTGTCTTGATCTTTGAATTTCAGTTTAATACATAGTTCTTAACATAGTGAGTTAACAAGTGAGTCGATTTAAATAAACCATGGAGGTGGGGCTTCTAGGAAGGGACGGTATCGTTGATTAAATCAACTGTTCTTACATAGTTGCAGTACTACTAAAATAACCATTTTTCATTTCATTTTCCAAACTTCAGATGCACCAGTTAAAGTGTGCATGCTAATTCCTGTTTCACAACAGATCTTAAATGATATTACAAGCAGTGAAGAATTAAGCTTCTCAGAACTACCAAGTGGTAATACGCTGAGTGCTGGAACTGGAAACGATAATCACTGACAAAAGCACAACTGGTCTCTTAACAGGCACTAGACCTTACCTTGGGTTTCATGATTCCAGCAATATCCTTGAAATTTAAAAATACCTTTGCTGTCTGTCATTAGTGTTTTGTGTGTCTGGATGAGAAGTTTGAAGTAGCATGAAAATATTTACCCTATATATTCTTGCTGATTTTTGGATCAAGCATAAAATTTTGCTTTTCTTTTGTTTTTACTTAATCTTTACTTCAGTTTTTACTTAAGTAGTTGGGGCAGTCAAATAAATGTGTTATTATTTCTTGGCTTTTCTTTTCAGACACAATTTGTGGAAAAAAATAACGATGCTTTGCACATGTCCCTTGAATCTCTTATATGTGAATCCAAGGACAAGTTTGTTCGACAGCTATTTGAATCTAACACTAACAACAACAAAGATCCCAAACAAAAAGCTGGGAAACTTAGTTTCATCAGTGTGGGAAACAAATTCAAGGTAATATAATATAGCAAATAATCTATTTTCTGGTAATATATGCCACTTTCTAAATTACCTGAGATAAGTAGAACCCGAGGATGGGAGAACTAGTGGTTTCTTGAGATTCATACAAAGAAAATTTTGTTAAATAGATTTTTTTTTTTTGGTACGGAATTATAAGAAAACAGTATATTCAAGTTGTGCTATACATTTCTGTCAAAATATTTTTTATAATAGTTCTTACAGAGATTATGCAGTAATTCGTAAGTCAGGATTTTGCAAAGCCACATGGAAGTCTTTATTCAAAAGGTTTAAACTCTTGATCTAAATTTGAATTCTGTGGACTTTCAGGAGTTCTAAATGTGACAAAAGGTGTTCTTCCATCCTATCTTAATTGTGTGCTGTATAAGATGTATCAATTGGCTGCGGTTTGCCATTCTCAAAATTCAACACCTAACCTAACCATTGTTTTTCCTGTTAAAATATCAATAGTCATGGCTTTCACAGAAATATGTTCATTGTGCTGAATGTTTCCTTTCTCAATACCTGAATCTGATGCTTCTCCTCGTTTTCTCCTTTCTTCTGCTTGTTGTAAAGCTGACCTTCAAACCTTGTCTTCTCCAAATGTTTTCTGCATCCTTTTCTCATTCAGCAGTTTTATTTTAGCTGGACTATTCCAGCTCAGGATGGCTAGAAAAAGAACTATAGGGGAATTAAGAGAGGAAAAGCAGGCACAACCATGGGCTGCAGGTAACTTTCAATCTCATGGATTTACTGTTGATAGAGCTGCTGCAATTTCAGTAAGAGCTCTTCTCAGCACATCTGGGCCAGATCCAATGAAGGATTTACATGCCTTCAAATTAAGTGCTGCGACATTTTTGGTATGCTACCTTACCTAAGGCATATAAAATCACAAATCATATGCCTAGACTCCTCATGCAGTCCTTGGTCAAAGTAGGTATCTTAGACAATCCCAAAACCTACAAGTAGAATGGGTTCCTGCCAATAGCAAAAGAGCGTTTCTGCGTTTCTACTTCATGTTAAGGTTATGTGCTGAATCAGGACTGTGAGATAAATTCCTTCTTGCATAATTGTATCCTGTGGCTTAGTGTTTAGAACTGTTCTTGAAAAATGCAGAGGCTGGAAGAAAAGGAAGGATATGGTCCTTGCTTTTTGTACAGCAACTGTGTTCTGATTCCAGCCTATACTGTGTTCAGTGTTTTATCTCTAAATGTATTACCCTTGGCACCAAGTTATTGGTCAGTCTGACAGAGGGAATTCCTCATACCCTTCTGGAGATGGGCTGTTATGTAGCCAAAAATTAAATTTTGATGGGACCGGGAAGTGTATGAGAGAGAGCCTGACTTGTAAAGTAGTGGTTTTGGAATTTAACTGGGAATTGGCCATCCTACTCTCTTGAGTTTTGTACTGATCATTATTTCCTCCTCCTCCTTATTATATAGCAGTTGTAGAATTAAACTGTAGCAATTGGTTTAATATAAAATGTATGAGCAGAAGGCAGAATGAAAAATGGAATTACGTGCAGATATGCGACCTCCTGAGCAAGCCCTGCAACCATGAATCTGTCATAGGTGAAGCTGGGATCCACTGTTTTTTATAATTGCATTTTCAAAATGAAAGCAACTGGGATCTTTTGAGATAATTTCCACTTTCTTCCATCTGGGTTTTTAGTTCCTCTTGTGTTTAGCATCCCATGTGCAGTAAATGTGGAAATATGAAAGATACAGTTGTCCAAGAAGGGTTGAAGTAAAAAGGGGAGTCATTTTGTAAGTTGAACAGCAATTGAGTGGGAACGTTTTGGATTGCATTTTGGACTTTGGTGTTCACCTCTGCACCTAGAACATGACTAAAAGTCCTTTTTGGATCTGGCCCATCAATCTATAGTTCTTTCAGTGTTTTCAACTTCCATGGCATTTTGAATGTGTGTGTTAATTTAAGTAATTCATTTACTGTTACCTTCCCAGACACAACACGTACTATTGATGAACACTAATAGCCTTGAAGATTTCACTTTAGATGCCGTCAAAATAATTTCTGTTATCTGAGTAGAAATTTCATCTCTATAAGAACAAGAATTCATAACCTGTCAGTATGTCAGTTAGTCTTGAATTCTTCTAATTACATCAATTATTAGATGATGCGGAGAGTTGTTTTTACAAAGCCCTTCACACATCCCTTCCTTATAACTAATTAAAATTAATTCTCATAAACCAGTTGAGGAAATGATGATGAATTAGTTCATCAGATCTACACAAGAATCTTTGGAATAGTTTTACCTTAATATAGTAATGAAGAATTAAATTGTGATAATTCAAAGAGCAGTAGTTTTAGCAATGTGCCTTATTGTTATGATCATTAGTGAAAATTACCTGAGAGAGTCTCTGGCTTATTTCTTGTCAGGTTATGGAGTATGAGGAAGGGATATTTTTCCTCTAGCAGAACCATATTTTGTTGATGGAAACTAGGTTTTCCTCTACAAAATAAAGCATTTCCAGATTAAGAAAACATAAAGATTATATTCAAAGTAGATAAACAGCATATGTGAGAACTGAGCAGGTTATCGATGTTTGTCGTACCTCTTGTGGAACTTCTTCTGTCTTTCTAACTATATCTGTGAAACATAAAAAATACAATCATATCATCTAGAAGGAAGACTGACAGCTGTAGGTGATGCATATTGCTGATACAAATCTGGTTTCCTGGACTTAAGGTAATTGAATGATCTGGTTAAAAAAAAATCAGTCAAAAGTCAGATCCTTTCCATTTTGGTGCCAGTACAGAAAATGAGGGATATGTTAGGACATCTAGAATTTTGTTTTACTTCAGTCTGTGTACTTAATGTTTGCTAGTAAACTAGAAAGGCTAGCACAACAGTAATCTGTGTGGTAGAACAGACACATCCATAAAGTAAAATCAGTGTAACTGGATTTCTGATATGGTTCTGGAATATTTAAGTCCTTACCAATTTACATTTGACAGCAACCGTTTCCCCTAATATTCTAAGTATCTGGTGATTCTGTACTCTTGTCCACAAATAAGTACAGGATTGTGGTCTTCTCACAGTATGTTTAAATACAGCTTCAGTAAATGTAGTTTAAAATTACAGTCTGTTGTCATCAACGCAGAATTAAAAATTTGGAAATCGGGAATGAAAAATGTATTATGGAGATTCATTTACTGAAATGACTTGACTTAGACTCTCAAGCCAACACAGCTTCCAAAAAAGAAAAACCTGAGTGTATCTCATATCTGTTTTCTGTGTTATTTAACATACAAATATACTTGTTAAAGATTAAATCTGGGCTTTCAGAAATTTTCAGTGTATTTTTTCAATTATTCCTGGTCAGTCTCATTTCCTTTAAAACTTTATTGCTTAGGCATTATTTCCTTTGTTTTCCCAAATGCACTTGCACTTCTTTTTGACAACTATGTTGTAGTAAATAACTAGTCCCACATGGTGTTGTTGTACAGTTAAACATAAGCAATTTCTTCAGGACCATTCATGCACTTTTACATGATTTTGTCTGTTTAAATATGTGAATGTTTGATTTATCAATTCTGTGTGATGTACTAACAATAAACATGCATGCCGTAATGCTGTACCACTATTTTGTGTGTATACTTCTGTGGTTGTCACTGTAAGACTATTGAAATATCTTTTCTTTTACAGACTCAGTTAAATTTGCTTCTTGAGAAGCTTCACAGTACTGTAAGTACATACAGAGATGCAGGCTTATCATTTTCTGAAATAAATCATAATCAATTATCTCATGTAAATGAGATAGTAAATGTTTAGTGATAAATAATTGCTTCAGAGTTTGTAGTTTTATGGCACCTTTGCAATGTCCTGCAGTGCAGGTGATGAATATTAATTTGCTTTTTAAAAACAAAACAAAACTTGGAAAAAAAATGTTGTAGAATGAAAGTTACACAATTCAGGTAAAAAACATTAAAACTGCACTAACTGTCTGAGCTGCAATCTCCATTTTTGTCAGTTTCATTTTCCTCCATTCACTGGTAATCACTGATGACTAATTTGCAAAAGATTCAGAGATGTTATCTAGAAGTAAGACAGACAATAAATTACTAATTTCTGTTTTCAGATTCCATAAAGCAGTTAGAACTAGAATGTTTTATTTCACTTTTGTGATAGGCTGCAGATACACAGATGGTCAGAGAACCTGATTCCCCTAATGAGTATTTGCTGGTTTAGCTGATATAATTTGATAGCTTGCAGAATTCTTCATGTAATTCAATATACTGATTTTTTTAGAAGATGTATTTGTAGGAACACATTCTTGTTTCTCTTGACAGCATGTCCTAACCGATTCTAAATAGGAGATCAGGCTCTCTTGAAAAAAGGGGAAAAGCATGGTAAATGAATGGGACAGGTGCTGGAGTGTAGCCAGCATTAAGGTTTTACTGTAATCATGAGGATGGTCTGAAAGAAAGATAATCTTCTTCATACACAACATGACGGAACCAAAAGTCAGTGCAGGGAAAAAGTGTGGCCAGAGTTGCCCTACTCTGACTTTAGCTAAACCCATGACGAAGAACGTATCGTTAATAGAGAGACTCCTTGGCAGGCTCTCTCGCACTCTCAGCTGAGAGATAGAAACACTGGAAACCAGCAGTAGAAATATGTTTTCTTAGTGCCAATATCATTTTAGTATATAAGGTAGGAGGATATCATTAGCCCACCTGTTACAATAATAATCAATGAATAATCAATGGTGTTTCACAAAAAAATTTGTCCTTAAAGAGAGGATGACTATGAAGTGACCAGAGAAAGCAGTACTCAAAATTGTAGGGGTAATACATCTGGTGATGAGAGCATGCAAGGGAAGGGAGAGTGAAGACATGAGCCAGAGGAAATTGTAGGAAGTGAAAGTTAGGAAAAAGGAAGGTCAAGTTCATCTGGCGTGATTCCAGTGTCAAGAGACTGGTAGCATGTGAACTCTGGAGAACTGAGGCATTTAGGTGATAGGACTGTGGAGAAGATGATGAGCGTAGTAGAATCTAGACTGCTAAATCTTAGTTAAATTGTTCCAGTGGTAAGAAAAACAGTTGACTGAAAACTCAAAAGTCAAGGTTACAATTAATGGCTTCAGCATTGAGGTCAGTTACATCAAGACCAAGGCTAGACTGAAAAAAAGGATATATGAGAGCAAAAGAATGTCAGAGTTTCTTTTTAGAAAGGTATTTTTTTATTTCTTCCTTTTCCCCCACCCCCAGTAATTCTTAAATGACTAACATATTTCAGGAGGTTTCACAAAATGCACAGATTCTGCTAACTCGTTGTTTTGATAACAGGGGTCTAGCTTTATTCGCTGCATCAAACCTAATTTAAAGATGACAAGTCACCATTTTGAAGGGGGACAGATCCTCTCTCAGCTTCAGTGTTCAGGTAGTGTATGCCTCTGTTATTTTTCCCTCTATTTATTAACTTGGACATTATAGATTGACCTAAGTTTGAAATGTATGAGATGGAAGCAATATTTCCTTGCTTGGACTGTTGCTTTCTAGAAGGTAGCTTATTTATGCCTTATGAACAGTGATTTAGGTGCTCAATAACTTGTTCTCATTTTAGTCAATAAAACCCAGAAGTGATTCATTTGAACAGCTGTAAGGTCTCATCTTTGTAAGAGTCACTCTAATTTCTATCAATTATTTTTTCCATTGCTTTTAGTGAGAGTTCAGACACCTGGTGCATGTGTAATAAGCCACGTGTTGGTACTTAAACTTAGATTTCCTGATCTGGAGCCGACTCCCAGCCTCTTTGTGGTGCCCACAATGTTAATAGGGCAACAGCTCAGTCCAGAACAACAGAATTCCTTTAAATTGTTGTGGCAATTTGTGTGAGAAACCCCTCTGTGCATTTAGAGCAGTACATATTATCTGAGATGTGTAATCATTGACACCTGTTTTCTTCGATTTTTATAGATAGTATGCTAGAGTTGAATAGTCTGTTTTACTTTTTCAAAATTTCTTTATACCACTGTTAATTTGATTTGGAGCTGAGCTTCCAACAAGAGCACTTCAGCATAGTCCTTCCTTTTGCTTTACATGTTACAAATTGTGATGCTATGTTTTCATTATTCTTGAAATTGGCACTTCCGAATTTCACAGCTTTATTTTAAAGGACAAATATGAGCAGTTTTGTTCGTTCCTCACTGAACAGAGGAATAAACGGCTTGCTTGGGAATTAAAATGCTGGTATTGTCGTTCTTCAGAGGGTGTTTATTTGCAAAAGTACTTCAAAAGTACTTCCTTCTTTTCTGTATTTTCATTTGTTTAGTAGCTTGTGCTTAATTTTTTTTTTTTCTCTTTTTGAAGTTGAGATATTTCTAGGTTCTGGAGCTGGTGTTTTGACAAACACGTTTGTTTATCATGTTATGTTACCATCACAAAAGCGTAACAACTTTTCAGCAATTACAATGCCATTAATAACATTTAGCAGTGATTTTTTCAGGTTAATAATATTTAGCATGTCAGAGAGGAAAAAGTAAAAGATGAACCTTTTTTGCCTACCTTAAAAATTGCAATGTTTTGCAATAGTCTTACAAGATCACTTTTCTATGTGTGCTTACTTTAGCTGCAGTAAATGAAGCTTAATCTGGTAAAAAAAAAAAGTTACGATATGTAATGTTAAAAAGCAGCAAGAAGTAATGCTATAAAAGACATGCTATAACGACAGCAACCACAAATTAAGGGTAAACTTTTAAGTAAGTTTTTAAACATACATGGAAAATCTATTGTTATAGGGTTATGTAAAGCAGTGGGCAAAACCTGGTATAGTCTGTGCTGTTTGAAGTAATTTGAACCTTTTACAACTTTGTGTCTGTGCTTTGCTTTTTAGTTACAGCTAAAATATAGTAGCAGTGTTTGGGACATTAAAATTAGATCTCAACAGCTGATACCTAGTAGTAGAAGAATACAAAATGTTCTGGCACTGCATTTGCATTTTACACTGCATGTGTACCACATCTCACAAGTATCATTTACATGTTAAAACTAAAAGTCTGGCTGGATGTTGTTTGTTTCTTTCTTTAAAAATGAATTACAGAATATCAAGTCTGCTAAAAAGAAAGAATGACAAGGAAAATAAAATGCTCTGCATGATTGGATGTTACTTACATCTTAGGCTGAAAATTGTATGGGCTCTTCTCATCTGTTTGGTATTAACTTTTTGTGAATGATCATGTGATCAAGAAATATGAAAGGCTAAATCAAGTCCCAGCTCAAATCTGTGGTTTGGTCTTTGAACAATGTCTGCGAGACTTATGCAATAAGTTATAAAAGTCACTGCTTTATTTGCATTTTGCTGATACCACCTTTCGTGTATGTGTTTCTATGAATTTAGGAATGGTGTCTGTTCTGGATTTGATGCAAGGTGGTTTCCCTTCACGAGCTTCATTTCATGAACTATATAATATGTACAAGAAATACTTGCCTGAAAAATTGGCACGACTGGATCCTAGACTCTTTTGCAAAGTAAGAGAGAAATTCTTGTGTACCATCTAGGTCTGAAAATGTATTATTGTTGTTTTGTTTTGAAGGAGGCAGAATATCAACCTAACTGTTTTGTGTGTTTCAGGCACTGTTTAAAGCTTTGGGACTGAACGAAAATGATTACAAATTTGGGTTAACAAAGGTGTTTTTTAGACCTGGCAAGGTAATGTTTCTCTTGGACTACGCGAATAATCTGGTAAGAATAATTTAGGTTGGAAGGGACCTTTGAAGGTGACATTGTTCAACACCCTGTTGGAAGTGTGACCAACTTAAATAAGGTTGCCCAGAGTTTTTCATAAATGCTTTTCATAATCTATAGGAAAAAAAATCAGTGCTGACATTGATAAAATTGATTTCATAATATTGTTGGTAATGCTGCTGTATTCCTGAAGCAATGATTGTATTCCACAAGTTTCCCAGATGTTGTACCAATCACTTAAGACTATTTTATCAAGTGTTAAAAAGAGCAAGTCAGAGCAAATAAATAAATATTTTCTACTAAAATCTAGTTATAGCTAAAATCTCTTTCTGATTCTGAGCAGTGCTGCTGCTATGCAGGGAAAGAAGCAGGGAGCTGTTGTGACTAGAAAGGAAAATTATCGTAGTCGTTGAAGAACATCCGTACTGGTGTAATTATCAAAAAGTAGAAGTGCAGGATTTTCAGAAAAGATTGCCTTTAGTTGGACTTCTTATAGAAAGATTAAAGATTTAGAAGGGTTTTCAGGGCTTTATTTTCCCCCAGATACAGAATTAGAGGTGTCTTGAAATTGTGGAAGGTCAGAGTGAGTATTCAGGAAGTAGGGAAACAAATCATTCTTAAAAATTTTGACAACAAATATTTTTAGTGATTAACAGATGGTTGGATTATGCAAAATACTAAGTGTTGCACATCAATTAAAAATAAAACAGTAGTCATTCATGTTATCATTAAATATGTCAGACATACGTGCTCAGTGGAATTAATTGAAAGCCGATATAATGGTGACATAGTTTACATTAAAAATATTTTACTTTTTTTTAACTCAACGTGCTCTTAAATAGTAATGTCTAACACTCTCTGTTCTCCTCATTTGTAAAACTGGTTTTGTGTTTAGTTTGCAGAGTTTGACCAGATAATGAAGTCTGATCCGGATCACTTAGCAGAGCTAGTTAAACGAGTGAATCACTGGCTTATCTGCAGTCGTTGGAAAAAAGTTCAATGGTGTTCTCTCTCAGTGATTAAATGTATGTATTTTATGTTTTATTAAACTAAAATGTTTGTTGAAAATATAGCAAAGCAATTATTACCACCTTGAAATGTGGCCAAGGACATATATAACAGTTGGTTCCATACTGAAGTCCGAGTAATTGCTTTCAAGTTTGTTGAGGTTTCTTACACTTTGTGTTAGGGACGTATATGAGGGCTTAAAGCTGGCGTTTGTAGAAGTGGTGGTAGGCCGTATCTCCCCACCTCCTGTATGCTTGGGTGCTTATCGAAGCCTGGGTAAACACCTGCTCAGAAACAGCTAGCAAGCACATTGCAGGGGAGGAGGCTTACATCAGCAGAAAAGGACAATAGTTCAACTCACAGCTGAAAACGTGGAGTTATTTAGGCCTGGGAAGTGCCTGCACAGAGGTTACCTCCAGACAAAAACTGCGTGTTTGGAAGCACTGACATGAATAACGGGGCAGACCTCTCCTCTCTAGCAGTTACTGCTGATAAGCAAACAAATGCCTATCACTATCGATATGTTGTTTCTAAGTGCTTGGCCTGCCTGGTTTGCAGTGCAGAGTAGAAATAAAGCAGTGTGGAACAGAGATTGGTGGTGATAGTGGTTTTGGTTTTGGTTGTGGGATTTTTTTTTTTTTTTCGGGGGGGGGGGGGCCCGGG
>VXAA01005254.1:248959-259679 GCA_013399115.1 Anseranas semipalmata | reverse complement strand
TGTTTTTGTTTTTGGTTGTGGGTTTTTTTTTTTTTTTTCGTGGGGGGGTGTGACCGGGGGTGGTTTGTGCTGGGTGCTGAATTCTTCCTGTTTGTTTTGCTGGGTAGCCTTTAGGCCTGACACAGGATTGTGAATTCTGTTGTTTGCTGTGTGTTGTGTTTGGGTTCTGGTGTGGACCTAGCTCTCAAGTGCGTGTAATCTACATACAGTAGCCATCAGCTGTGTGAGGAATATGAGTTGTGTTAAATTGTTTAAACCATTGAGACTCAGTATCTTTTGTGTGTTTACAGTGAAAAATAAGATAAAATATCGAGCCAGTGCCTGCATCAAAATCCAAAAGACTATTCGTATGTGGCTTTGCAAGAGAAAACACAAACCACGGTAAGAAGATATTCCTTGCTTGAAGAAAATTGCTATTTTTATAATATTTTCTTGTGAATGTAAAGAAGAGATGTGGTATGTTTAACGAAATGTATCTGAGGTCATAGAATGGTGCTGAATATGATTGAAAGAGACTTTGAGAGGTGCCATGTTCTACCTCTTTCCCAAAGATGAATAGCCTAAATAACACTATAACCTAAATTATGTATAAGGAGGACTTTTTTTTTTTTTTTTTATGATGGGGGTGGTGAGGCACTGGAACAGGTTGCCCAGAGAGGTTGTGGATGTCCCCTCCCTGGAAGTGTTCAAGGCCAGGCTGGATGGGGCTTTGAGCAACCTGGTCTGGTGAAAGGTGTCCCTGCCTATGGCAGGGGGGTTGGAACTAGATGGGCTTTAGAGGTTCCTTGCGACTCAAACAGTTCTATGATTCTGTAGTTCTATAAACCTGAGCATTTCCAAAGAGATGTTTGTTTAGCTCTTTGTTCATAAAATCCTTCAGTGATAGTGTAGGTATTAGGAATCCTTAGTTAAGTCTCTCTAACTGCAATTTAAGCTCATTAATTTTTGTCCTTTACTCATTCACACCTTCCATTAAAGGCCACCTTTCTTCTTTGTCTTAATAATTATGTGTTCTGTCTGTCTTGCCTCCTCTTGAAATTAAGTAATTTCATTAGCTTTAATCTGATTGCATGGAATACTGATGGATGGAAAAATCACTGGTCATTGAGCATTGCTGACACCTTTTTTTTCTTTGATAGAGATCCAACTCTCTGTTCTTTAATATTAGGGTTCTTATATATATTTTTTTTACGTCCTTTGATAGTTATGTTTCATTTTGGTCCTTGGCGTTTCTGATTTCAGTGATTTCTTTCCAGGAAGACTGTCTGCAGAGTTGTAATTTGTATGTATGGCCTTCAGTATTGGTCCTTTAAGAAGGTGCAAGTTTTCCTGGACTCCTCTTTTTCTCCCAGATATTTTTGTTTTCCTGGGGGGTCTAATGATCTGCTTCCCTGTTGTGTAGTTAAGTTTTACCTGATTCAGTGCTGTCATTGCTCTTTCAATGGCACAACACAAATTTATCAACTCCAGTCAAAATCTTCAAGTGGTGGTGATTCTAATGATTTGTTACTGAGACAAAAACATTGATTCTCAAAATAGAAATCCATTTTGAGTCACCATCTGCTCAAAGACCTGGTCAGTGATAATTGGTATTAATGATGGTTGTTAATAAAAGGCTCCTTTGCCTTTGAGTTAGTTCATGTTGATCATGTTTGAATTTCAAAAAGATGGTGAGCTTTATCTGAAGGCATAGCTTGTCTTCCCTAGCTACCTCTTTAATGTGAATGGTAGCTATAGTTTTAAAAATGTCACCTTGTAAAAACATCTCAAATAAACTGTCTTACATTCACAGCATTGATGGTCTGATAAAGGTGCGTACACTGAAAAAGAGACTTGATAAATTTAATGAAGTAGTAAGTGCCCTGAAGGAGGGAAAAGCAGAGACAAGCAAGCAGATCAAGGAGCTGGAGTATTCTATTGATGCTTCGATGACCAAAATTAAGGTAAGATATTAATCAGATAAATAGTTTCTTTCTACTGGAATCTTTTAAAAACTTAAGCTAAAGTAGAATGCCGAAGTATTTTCTTTTTTATAGGAAAGGCATTTAAATGTAGAAGTCTCATTTTTCAGAGGCAGTGGACACTACTAAATCCTGTTCAAAATTATTTGTGAATGTAACTGAAGTAAATCTGGATTTTGGAGTTATTATCTGTGTTTCAAAATTGGCACCGGAGAATTTAAAGCAAAAATGCATGTTGATCTTGTGAGTTGGGTGTTAGTATTGTTGTTTTTATTATTAATCAGGACTGAAACTGACAAGCATTTATCACAGTGAGGAGATTGATATTCTGGTTATGAGGTTTATTTCAGACCTGATCATAAAGGGAAATCAGTTTGTTGAATTTACATTAAGGTCTGTAGTTCCTAGTCTCTTACAAGAAAAGCACACAGACAAAATGAAAACACACTGGAATTTATTAATGTTAGGAAAAAAAAGTGTTGAGTTTTGTGTTTCATACTATGTTATAGCCTTCTGAGTGTCCAGTATTAAGATTTTGTTGTTTAAAATCACTGTTGGAATGTTGATAGAGTTAACCTGTCAACCTATACTTCTTTTTCCTAATAAAAATCAGACAACTTGATTATCATCATGATACACCTCAAAAAAGGTCAGAAGACACCCCATGTCACAGTTTTTTTTGGTATTCATTAACGTGAATTCAAATTCAAATTAATTAAAATTGTAGCTATCAATGCAATTTGAAAACATATGTAGTGAAAGCAATTGCTTTAATTTTTTTCAACACATTGTTTGCTACTGATAGCTTTTTATTAATCTGTTAGTCACAATGTGGTCCATAGTAAGAGACGTAAAACTATTCTGTGTTGGAACATAAAAGGCAGAACTGTAAATAACCACCGTGGAAACTAAGAACATGACACAAAGTACATGTAGGAGGCTCTCAGTTTTCATCTTAGGATGGTAAGCATTAATTTCTGTTGCATAACTGCAGGGTTTCAGAAATGAAGGCATGTTTTAAAGAAAAGTCATGTCTAGTTTCAGTGATAAAAGGGAGATTACTTTCTACACTGTTATATTACAGAGGAGAATAATAGATCCACAGGATTTTAGGAAGGAAGGGAAAGACATGCTCAAGCTCCCAAA
Organism: Anseranas semipalmata; assembly: GCA_013399115.1. Lineage (NCBI taxonomy): Eukaryota > Metazoa > Chordata > Aves > Anseriformes > Anseranatidae > Anseranas > Anseranas semipalmata. The sequence continues at coordinate 256,572 of VXAA01005254.1, read as the reverse complement.
CTCTGAAGTATATATATAATTTAATTACACTGTTCAGTGCTTTCATTGCTCAAATATATTTTTCAAATATACATTTTTTAAAAGTGAATTACAAATGTAAACGAATATTATCCCCTCTTATTGCATTGTTTTGCAGACCACTATGATGACTAGAGAGCAGATCCTGAAAGAGTATGATGCTTTAGTTAGAAGCTCAGAGCAGCTTCTGAGTGCACTGCAAAAGAAGAAGCAGCAAGAGGAGGAAGCAGAGAGGCTACGACGCATCCAAGAGGAAATGGAAAAAGAAAGAAAGAGACGTGAAGAGGAAGAGCAACGCCGAAGGAAGGAGGAAGAAGAAAGGCGTCTGTGAGTGTCAAACAAGTTGCTTCGTCTGAGAAGAAGATAGGGAAGGCACTTTAATGAGCTTATTTTTAATAATCCTATGCCTAAAGAGAGGCACCTAGATTGTACTTGTGGTGTGCTATCCACTGTTAAAATGTTCTCTTTACTTTCCCAACAACCTCTAATTTAGGTGTAATCAGATTAGAGTGTGAAAGATATTTTATGATGTAGCTGGGAATATAGATGGACTTGGAAAGGCCTTTGACTTTACATACAGAACTTGTCATCAGGACTCTACAGACTCTTGGATTACTAAATTTTATGGAGGATGCTTTCGTACCTCCTATTCACTTGCTTTCAAATAACTCATCAAAAGTTTTTCATTTCCTCTTCCTCTTTTGTAATAGGAAATCTGAGATTGAGGCAAAGAGAAAACAGGAAGAGGAAGAAAGGAAAAAGAGGGAAGAGGAAGAAAAGCGTATTCAGGTAATGTTTTAGCTGTGCTTTTGTTGTCGTTTTTTGTTTTGTTCTGTTTTTTTTTTCCTAATGTTTTTCACAGCATATGATCTCAACAGAGTCTAATGGCTTCATTTTATAAATGGGTCTCAGAAGTATGCAACGGTATTGCATTTGTCACACTTAATATAATCAGTCTACAATTAGTACTATGATTGAATTACAACTACAGAAGAAAGAAAAGATGCATAAGGTAAATTCAGTTTTCAGGTAAGAAGGAATGTGCATGTGAATGAGAGGCATAAAGGCATAAAAAGAGGCGTAAAGAAGCTTCTGCTGGTAGCAGAAACTGGTAGCAGAAGCTGGAGAGATTTTTGTATTAATGTATATTTTGTCTGAGACATAAGAGAGAAAGGACCAAAAAGGTAATATTTAAAAGTATTAATATTTCTAAAAATTCTTCTGGTAGTGTTTGTTGACATGACTGAGCAGAATGAGATGTTATAAAAATTTGCTTAACATCTTGCAGTTTTAATAATGAAGAAAATAAAGCAAAAGTAAATAGAAAAGTAACAGAATGATTCTTTGCCTTTACTCATAAGACTAGCCTTCGGGAATTTTAGGTCCCTGAGACTCCTGTGAAAGTCTGGAGCAAGGAAGACATGCACTCAGTGGAGAAAAATCAGATTAGGGAACATTTAAACTGGACCCATGTGAGTCCATGAGACCTGATAGGATGCACCTGTGAGTGCTGAAGGAGCAGAACAGTGTTACTGCAAAGCCACTTTTGATCATCTTTGAGAGCTCATGGCAGTCAGGGGAGGTTCCTAAGGACTGGCAGAAAGCAAGTGCTACTCCTGTCTTCAGGAAAGGCAAGGAGGAGGATCTGGGGAACTACAGGACAGTCAGCCTCACCTTGATCCCTGGGAAGGTGAGGGAGCAAATAATTCTGGAAACCTTTTAGAAATATGTGAAGGACAAGAAGGTGATTGGGAGTAGTCAGCATGGATTTGTGAAGGGAAAATGACCAATGCGATAGCCTTCTCTGATGAGATGATTGGCATGCTGGGTAAGGGGAGAGCAGTGAACATTATTTATCTCAACTTTAGCAAGGCTTTCAACACTGTTCTCATAAACATCTTAGGCAAACAGATGAGGTACGAGCTAGATAAGTGGACAGTGAGGTAGCTTGACAACTGGCAGGAGTGCCAGGCTCGCAGGGCTGTGATTAGCAGCACAGTGTCCAGCTGGAGGCAAGTCATTTGGGCTGTACCCTAGGGGTAAATACTGGGGCCAGTACTGTTTAACATCTTCATTAATGACCTGGATGATGAAACAGACGGCGCTATTAGCAAGTTTGCAGATGATACAGAACTGGGAGGGGTGGGTGTGCTGCTATTGAGAGGGACCTTGACAGGCTGGAGGAATGAATTGACAGGGGTCTCATGACATTCAACAAAGGGAAATAAAAAATCCTCCCCTGGAGGTGGAATAACTTTATGCATAGATACACGCTGAGGGCCAACTGGTTAAGCAGCTCTACAGGAAAGGCCCTGTGGCCCTGGTGTGCTTTTTCAGCAAGGAAGGCCAATGGCATCCTAGGTTGCATGAGGGACAGTATTGCTAGCAGCTCAAGGGATGTGATCCTTCCCCTGTTCTCAGCACTGGTGAGATAGGTCTCGAGTGCTGTACTGGGGAGCCCAGAGCTGAACGTGAGATGTGGACATACTGGAGTGAGTCCAGCAAAGGACCGGTAAGATGATGAAGGGATTGGAGCATCTGACATCTGATGAGAGGCTTAGAGAGCTGGACTTGTTTAGCCTGGAAAAGGGAAAACTTGGGAGGCTCTTCTCTGTGTATGTAGATATCTGCTTGGGGGAGTGTAAAGTAGACAAGAGCTGGACTCTTCTCAGTGGTATCTGGAGAAAGGACAAGAGGTAATGGGCACAAATTGAAATAACAGAATTCCATTTAAACATACAAAAAACTTTTTTATTGTGAGGATGGTCAAACACTGGCACAGGTTGCCCAGAGAGGCTGTGGAGTCTCCATCCCTGGAGAGACTCAAAATCCAACTGAAAACAGTCCTGAGCAACCTGCTGTAGCTGGCTCTGCTTTTAAGAATGAGGGATGGACTAGATAGTCTCCAGAAGTCTTACCCAATCTCAACCGTTCTGTGATTCTGCAACTAAGAGCTCACTCCTGAGCTTAAAGGCAGTTAATAGAGTTGAGGAGTTGCCACAATGCAAAAATAAAGTGATATGGTTGGCTGTGATAGACCTGAGGTGAAAAAGAGGGGCAGACAGACCTGGAAAGCCGTTCAGTGTCTGTTTCGTATTCCTTCTGATAGCTAATTCAATGCCGGCATTCAGGGTGATGGAGTCATTGTCAAGGAGACAATGCATCAAGGAGAATGTTTGTAGGTTGGGAGCATACTAGGTTCCTGATGGAAGTTAGGTGATTGTAATAAGTTGAACTGGTAGATAAAGGGACAAGCTTCAGGAACAAGAGGTGTTACCAAAATTTGTAGTCAAAAACAAACCTTGCCATTTAGGTCACTGCTTGGCTTTTGATTTGGGTAGCTGTTGCTAAAACTGCTTTCATTTCATTGGTTCATTTGTTATTCATTTGTTTTGTGTTCACAGTGGTATTGTACAGTCATGTGCATTAAGCTGTTGATAGTGATACTTCATATGCTACATTTCTGTTATTTGGGATGTAAATAGTCATGATAACTCCATGAAGAATATGTTTGTTTGGTTGGTTTTTTAATGGAATACCTTCAAGCAACTTAGTACTGCTCAGTTTCTACTGCAGACATCTCAAGATGAGGAAGCATGTGCTTATTGTAGAGAAATAATCTTTTAAGTAGGCAATCTTTTAACTTAGCTGCAATGTGCTTTGGTTGAAAGGAAAATAGAGGAAGAAAGATGAGCATTTATCATGTGTGTCAGATCAACTCTGTGTATTCCAAAGCTGAAAATAGTAACATATTCTGGTTGCAGTTGTGTGGTTAGGCATAGTATCCATCAAAATTGGTGCAAGTTGCTTGCAAGCCCCAGATGCTGCCTTTGCTGTACAGTGATCTAGATCAGTCCTGGAGACTGAGTTTCCAAGTTGATGTTGTATGAATACAAGCATCCTCATGTGTATGACTACAGCATCCTCATGTGTTTCATCAATCTTGGTTTAGTTCTTTGGCAGAGAGTGAAGATATGTCTGATAGTTTTTTTTTGTTGTTTTTTTTTTTACTTTTCTTCTACAAAATAAATGAAAATTTACCTGCTTATGAAGATTCCTTATTATTTTTCAGCTTTTCATATTTCTGTGCTATGTTGTGAAATGCTGTTAAGACTAAATAAAAAGATGCATGAAAAATGAGACTGACTGAGGGAATTGCACAAAATGAAATCAAATAGTTTGGCTGTTAGCTAAAGCATATGGTACATCAATGCTTGTGCTTATATATAAACTCTTGTTGACGTTTGGCAGTTCTTAGTCACTGGAAGACCAATTGCAGGTTGTCAAATTTCACCAACAAAAATTAGCAAGTACTGTAAACAAACAAAAAATATTTTATTGTAGGTTTAATTTTGCAAGTGCTAAATCTCATAATGTTTTTAAATCTTTTGAATTTCGTAATCTTTTTGATCTAATCTCATTAATGGGAGGAGTCCAGTTTTAATAGCTATTCTTAAGATGTTACATTCTCACGCAATTTTACTACTAAATTTTGGCTGAAATTAGAATATCCTAGATAGAATTTGGGAGTATTTAAATATACTTAAAGGAATCGTAGATTGTGTTTCAGTAGGGTATTGTTCAGATCAAGTGCAGTGTTACAGTGTATGAATGTAATTGACTAGAGTTAAGCTTGCTGGGTAAACTTTAACTAAACAGTTTCTGAGGCTATATTTTGAAATATGTGTTTAAAATTACTTAATTTTTAAATCCACTGAATTACATTTATATACTAATAGAGGAGACTGTTACTGTTAATGATTTTTACTGGTTTACACATACAATTATAGTTCCTGTAGTGGGCCATAGGCTTTGTAAAAATACATATTTATTCACAATTCTTGTGCAGAGGAAGTGGTGGAATTACTGTGTTAATACCGCAAGCAAGAGCTGTGTTACCTTCCATTTCTACTTTCCTGTTGTACCTAATGATCTGTTAGTCAAACCAAAATTAAAGAACATGTTATGCATAAAAATGACTGAGGTTAATGATTTTACAGTTCTCAAAGGCACTGCCCAAGACTGCACAGAATTCCTAGATCTTAATATAAGAGCGAAATACAGGAATTTGGGCTTACTGGTACGTTACAGAACTTGTTGTCCTAGTGATTCTTGCCGTTTTACCTGTATCAGGGAAATTCTGTAAGCAGTTAAAACTTTCAGTATCTAGTCTTTTGCTTTAGTAGTGAACATAAAGAGAAAATCATGATTAAGGCATCTTGAGAAAAAACACCTGTTTGTAGTCCACATGCAAGTTCAGGTATACTGGAATGGAGGTGTTATTTGTTTTTAAAGGATTTTTTTTTTAATTATTTTATGTTAAAAATACATAAGCACTCCAGAATTCTAGTTTAGAGTTGGGAGTTTTTGCAAATGTTCCGTGCCAGGCAAGTCTGGCCCTTTCTTTTTTTATTTTTTATTTTTTACTAGAAGTCATGTGTGGACTCAGGCTGTGTCAGGTATTAGCTTACTTGTAAATATTTTCAGAATATTGGTGGTAATGAGAGGCTACAAGTAGCCCCCTTAACTACATTTGTGTAGAATATGTGCAGTTCAAAACCTGATCCTTCTCCATCTGCCTTGATTTGTGACACTTCTTACTGATCCCACCATGAACTCTCACCTGGAGTTATGTTAGGACCCAGATCTCCTTGTTTTCCTAGTGTCTTGGAGATTCCCTGGGTGACCTGAGCAGAGAGGAGTTTCAGAAAGAAACAGCTTCCCTTTGGGAGCTGTTGCTGCAAGCACAGGGCAGTGGTCTTTGATGATTACAGATTCTTTTAAGTCCTGTCCATGATTAATCAGAAACAGATTTTTTCTCCTTATCACCTGTATTAGAATAGTAAGCAATTCTGGCTTATAGAAGTTAAACATAGAGTGAGCTGCTATTTGACTAGTCTCCGAATCATTGCCTGGAGACCATTGCAGATGTGCCTAGTGTTTTGGGAGAAATTGATAGGATAAGTTTCCATTCCGGGACAGTTAAGTGTATTAAATGGTGTCCACTCAGGAAGCAAGCTGGACTTGCTACAAGGTTTAAAAACTTGGTCTGCCAGAATTGTGAGCATCTCTAGGGATAGTCTTTGTTTGTGTTTCTGAGATGTGAATATCTGCAGTGCAGAATGTAGTACATTGTTACTTAAGCACACTTGCTGCATTTGGATACAAAGCAGATCCACAATCCCATAGGGCACTTCTTTCTTCTACATAGTTAATTATTCGTTATCTTTCCTTCTGGTGGTAGTTACTATCAGATAATCTAAAATGGGATTCATAGGGGAAAGTCACTCGTGTTGCTGCATTACTTTACCTGGTGCAAATTCATGATGAGTGGGAAGTGACTTTGTCTCCTGTGTTGACTTTTGGACACCAAGAAAAGCACTGCTAAGAGTTGGCATATATGACTTTCAGAAGTTTGAATTGAATGGTCACATTTTACTTCTTATGTTTGCAAGACCCTTTGTTATCTAGTGATGGTAAAGTAGAATTATAGCTTTGCTCTGCAGAGGCATTATATTTGGACTATTTTTCCATTGCAAAAAGTTGAAATTTTGAAAATTAGTTGAATTCAAACCCAGATCAGGTCCACAGAGGATTCCAGTGTTCATCTTCATCCCCTTTCAAAATGAACCACAGACCTATATGCAAAGCAGTGCCTTTTGCAAAGTCTTATAATGCTAAGTGCAGAATATCAAGGGAGTACTGTGTTAGTGCTGTGGAGAATAACCAAATTGCTCTGTGTCATCTGAGTTTTAATGATGGTAAACGAATTTTAACTCTATATTTCATAATAAAATAGATTTAAAAAAGAGCTTCACATGTTTTTTAAATAAGGAATCATTTTTGGCACTTCAGTTTGAATAGGTGACACATTAATGATTTGATAAGTTGTATGAGAACCAAATTAGCAATCTGTAGCAGTTGTGTTTTTCTTGAGTGAAGCTAAATAGTAATACTGTTACTTCTTTAATTCTCTAAATTTTGTATGTTTTGAAAGCTATAAATATACTTCTTTGCATATTTTTGCTAATAATTTGCTTATGTGGCATTTTGGTTTTGATTAGATAAAGTTTTTTTTTTTAATATATGTTTTTATGTTACAGGCTGAAATTGAGGCTCAGCTAGCTAGAGAACGAGAAGAGGAAACCCAGCACCAGGCAGTGCTTGAACAGGAACGTCGTGATCGTGAACTTGCAATGAGAATTGCCCAGGGTGGGGCGGAACTCAGCACTGAGGAGACAAAGCTTGATGTAGGGTTGTGCAGGTATGGAGTTAAATACTTAAATCTCTCTCTCTCTTATTCTTTCATCCCTCTGTGAAAACTAAGCTCTTGTTTGTTTTATGTATTTTTGTATTAATTAAATAGTTTCTTCATTTTGTATATTGCTACATCAGTAACTTAGTAGGTGTTTGTGAATATGACTGCAGTTCTCTCTTCTTGAGTTCTGGCAAGGAAGGCAACCATTTTAAATTATGATTTTTATGACTGGTTTAAAGTAGGGAATGGAATTTCTTCAGTGGTAAGTAGTATTAAAATGTACCCTTTCTAGTACTTGATGGTTGTTGTGGTTTGACCTGGCAGGCAGCTCAGCACC
>VXAA01005254.1:184531-242830 GCA_013399115.1 Anseranas semipalmata | reverse complement strand
GCTGTGCCAGCACTGCTCGGCAGTAGCCAAAACACTGGTGTGATACCAGCGCTGTTCTAGCTACAAGTGCAGAGTACAATGCTATATGGGCTGCTGCAGGGAAAGTTAACTCTATCCCAGCCAGACCCAGTACATTTGCTGATCTCTATATTGAGGAATCAGAATTTGCTTTGTTACCTTTTTTATTGATTCTGTATTTAGGTATTAAACTGGGTTGTAAAGTGTGTTATAATTTCATAATGAAATTGTCTCAATTTTATGTAATTCCAAAAAGGGAATATTTATTATGCTTTATCTAGAATTCATGTGTTTTTAGAATTTCTTGCTGCTACCAAATCACAAAAAAAAAAAAAAAGGAAAAATTTCATTTAAAACACGGTATAAAATACTTTTTTTGTCCTGGATGTTCAGATTACTCTTATTTTTCAAAATGTGTAGTTTAACTTGGGAAACTCATAGTAGTAACGTTAATTACCTTTTCCCCAATGTTATAAAGACAGAAACAGGTATGAGCTTTATTAAATATTAATGGTTTTTCCTGCTTCTGATTGAAAGCAGTTGATTAATTTATGAGATTTAAGATAACTCAGAATTCATCTGTGGATGTAAAAATTGAAAACAAACCCATTCTATATTTGTATTTAAACCCCAAAGTTAGAATCATAGAATCATAGAATGGCTTGGGTTGGAAGGGACCTTAAAGATCATCTGCATCTCTAATTTCACATATGCAAGACTGCAACAATGTGTTTCAGCTAAATAGTTGGTCCAGTAATACATGGTGCTAATGTGTATTCATCCTTAATGAATGCAGTTCAGATCCTCTTCGGTGACTAATGAAGAAGCCTTGTAATCATTCAGTCTGTTAGTATCATGAAATTCAGCAAAATTAAATTATCTTTAATAAAGTGGGCAAAGAATTCAGATCTCAAAGTGGAAAAGCCACCTAGATCTAAACAGTCAAATTAACTGTTTTGTAAAGTTGCAGAAAAGTTCAGGGGTGAAATTTTGTCTGCCTCTCTACTGCTTGGCTTGTGATAATATTAACAGGCAAATTTAGCAAAATGAAAATTGTAACTATAGCATTTCACTGCTGCACATCTCACAGTAAAACAGCTACTTTGGGCACTGTCATACCTCTAAAGGATAAAGGGTATATAGCAGCACTTCAGGGGCTTTCTGGGCCATAATATTCGGGCCCTGTTACTGCAAAGAACAAGGTTTTTATATTTAATACTATACTAAGTCATGAGTTAAAAGCTGTGTTAGAAAGTATACTTAGTTGTGGAAATACTGTGCTTTTAGATACCTTTTATATAAGAGTTATAGCTCACAAAATTTCAATTTCCTGCTATTATGACATATTAATGTTACAAACTGATGTAAAATTATGTACCTACAGTACAGAAAAACATATCATGAATAATTCTTTTGATTTTCTCATTCCGTCCTTCTTATTTTTGAGACAGATATTGAACTACTGGCGGCTTGCAGAGAAGAGTTTCATAGAAGGCTAAAGGTATATCATGCTTGGAAATCCAGGAATAAGAAACGCAATGCAGAAGCAGAACAACGTGCTCCCAAATCAGTCACAGACTATGGTGAGGAGAGTTAATATCTTGTTTATAATAATTTTGGTGAAAGTATTCTAGAGAACACATTTCTAGAATAAATCTTGTTATGTTGAAGGACATGGTTGTTTTTTCAAGAGAATTTTTATATTGAATTAAGGTAAGTATTTTGAAAAGATTGGAACTGGCAAACACTTTGCAGAAAGTAGAATACGTTCTGAATACACATACTGAATAGCTCTCCCTAAAACCTTTTTTCATACCAACTCACATTTGTTAAAAATTAAAGATAGTTCTTGTTTTGGTGGTGCATTTACAGGCATTTTTGTTAAACATTCATTACTGTGCTACTTGAGATTAAACATACCTCACAAATAGTCCAGAGAACTGTGTAGGTTTTTTTTGGTGCTAGGAAAAACAAGATTGAAAGGAATCATGTTCTGTTATGTAATTATACCGCTACATTTGGGGTCCAAGACAAAACAAAAAGCCTTGGTGGTTTCTCTTGCTTTTATCCTTTCTTAAGATATAGATACAGATGCTTTTAAATGGAGTTAATCATTTCCTCATTTAAGTTGCTCTAAGCCATATATATTTAAGGTTACATTTTCCTTTTATGAATTTTATGAGTGTTGATACTGCAGTTTTTGATTATGGGATGACAAATTTTGCATACTGTCTGCTTTCGTTTTAGATTGTCATTCTGCTGATTTCACAGATAGGTGCTTATTGCCAAAGCAATACACTAATGAGAATCAGTGACTGGCTTTTAAATTCAATGAGAAGGTGTAGAAGTTGCCATGTGGGACACTGCCAAACCTGAAAATTAGGTGCCCAGTTTCTGGAGGGATGTAGATTTGGTAGTGGTGGTTTTGTTTGCTTTGTTTTCTTTTCTTTTAAATCTTGTGATCATCTGTTATAACAAGAATCTGAGAGATGAACAGAATCACAGCAAACTGATACAATAATTCAGTCAGATCTTTCTTCCTGTCCTCTGGTCCTGGCTACAATGGAGGCAGAGGAAAGGGCAGGTGGGGAGAGGATGTTGTCACCAGTGTCCCGTAGGGTTGAGGGCACATGGGGACATGTAGATCCCAGGTGCCCTACTCATTCTCAGTGTCAGCCATTATACAAAGGTGTCTCCTTTTCCTTGATTCATTTACTGAGTTAGGCATTGCTTGAGCATTACCTGAGAATTTGAGCTTTTCAGGGGTCTTTGGTTCAGATACAAGGGCAGGGGAGATCTGGACTCCTGGAAAACACCTTATCAAAGGCTGGGTTCTTGTGGCCATGTAATGTTGCTTTAAGTGCTTAAGAAAGCTTATGGATAAAACAGCATGAAAAGGCATTTCAAGTATTTCTGCAAAGTAGTAAGTTTTGAATTAGAGCTCACAAATTTTGTTTGGAGCTAAATGGGTAAAATAAATATTCATGGATTCTATCGCTGATGGGAAATATTAAAGAGCAGAAAATCTTTGGAATTCTGCAAATAAAGCTTGAAATATTCATGTTCTCATCACATTTAGTTAAAATGAGAAATTTACAGCATTCTTTTCAGTGTTTTTCATTGCTTTTTTTTTTAACTTGAAATATGGCTTCATATTTCTGAAGAGAAGTTAGAATATTGGAGTTCATAAGAAAGTCTCTGAAACTTTAGGTATTCTTGATAATGTCAGAAGTAACTCTTTTTATTGCAAATAATTATGCTATATGAGCATTTCACATCTATGTATTATAATTATCCAAGCAGGTCATGGGAAGGAACTCCAATCTCTTAGATATGTAAGCTAAAAGTCTTTTGGGTGTCAGTGGATATGTGCTTCAAATGATGTTGTTTTCTCTTCCCGTCTTTTCACTAATGTCATATAATTTTACAGTTATCCTTTGATTAAAGTCATACATGCAGTACCGGATCTAAACACAGGTTTGTGTAGTATTACTAGAATAGGCAGCTTTGATATTAATAGAGGTCTGGGAATTAAAGATTTTTTTTTCATAACAAATATGAAAAATTAAAAGTACTACTTTAATTATGAGGACATTTGTTGTTATAATCTGTACCTACCATGTATACAACTGAGGTTTTGAAACAGGCATTGCAAAGTAATCTATTTCAAAATTAAATCCTGATGAAACTAGAAGCAATTGGGAATCTGTGAGAGGAAAGGAGACATTTAATTTATGTCACTGAGCAGGAAATGAATAGAAATAATTAGCTCAACACCTACGTTTCTTTTTCTAACTAGAATTTCTATTTGTCTATCATCAGCACTGGTGAAAAATGAGGTAAAGAAATTGTAACTTAAAAAGATCAGCACTTTTATGTTTTGTTCAACATGTAATATTTGTTCACAGATTTTGCACCATTTTTGAACAACTCAAGTAAGTGGGGAGATGGTTATTTAAGCTAACTTTGAAGATTAGGAAGAGAGCTTTGTACTAACTTTAACCCACTGTTTTGCTACACGTGTACATAGAATTTAATTGTTCAAATAAAATGCTTTTTTACTGTTTTGCAATTTTATTCAACCAAAAGTTATTATACATCACTCTAGTAATTTACGAATGTGCTTTACTGTTTATTTTCATGAGCTCCTTCCCATTTGAGCAGTCATGGGAAGGGTGAAAGAAATAATCTTTTGATGTAGGTTATTTGAATGGATGATTCCCACCCTCCCCCAAAGAAATATTGTACTTTTTATAACTACCATGTTTTACTGTCAGCACACGTGTTTTTGTTGTAGCAAAACTCTGGAATCAACCTAATATAACAGCTCTTTCCTAGCACACAAACTAACATTCAGGTGGTGGTTTCTTTTGAATAAAGAGCTACTTTCCATAGTGCTGAAAGTTAGGCTGTACTGGCTGCTTAGCATTCCCATCCTCTGGATTTCTTCTTGGATTTAGGTATGCATAGGATTAGAAATAAGTCTTAACAACTGCCATTACAGTGCAAACAGTGATTGACAATACTAAAGCACTGATTGTGATAGATGTTCAGACGATTTACAGAACATAGAAATAATGTCCATGAACTGTCGGCTATATCTCCATATGAAACACATGCTTTATCAGATTTGATGTGTAAAAGTAGTGTTCATCTATTAAAATATGTTTTGTTTTTCTTGTTTATGTGGACATGGGACAAAAAATTGGAGACACAATCTGTATAGTACATTTTTTTTCAAGATCCCACTCTTCCATTTAGAAATACTATTTTTGCTTGAATATGAGTAGAACTAGTTTCGAGGTACGCTTGTAGTCTATTAGTCTTGTTCATAACTGTAAAAAATAAATCATTAGAAGTGATCGTCATTTTTCATTTATTAAATTTTAGCTCAAAAATTACTTTTGCTTCTTTATAGACAAAGGACAAAAAAGGAATTCATTTTTAATTATTCCCTTTATGCTAAAGCACTGAACTGGTAATACTGATGTTCTTTTGTATAGATGGCATAGGTTGACATTCAGAATTTCTTAAACAGGGTACTTATTGTAAGCCACTAAAACAAGATCAATAAAACTTTGCAGGAGGCAGTTATTAAAAGAAGGGATCTTGTTTTTAAGAGCATTGACTATTTAAAACTGATTATGATACTGTATATTATAACAGTAAGAAGGTTGATCAGTTGATGAGCTAATGTAGAGTATTTGCTTTTATTCAAAAGAAGGTTTCTCTCCAAAGTCTGAAATTAATGTGTGGGATGTGAAATGAAGGGAGTCCAAAAATGCACATGAGAAATTGTTATCAAAAATATATATGAAACTAAGAGATTTCATATAACTCTGTCTCCTGGAGAAGTTTGGCCAATTGACTTTAATGGTCTGATATAAACACTTTCTTGAAAAAGAAAGCAGGCAGAGAGTAGTTCTAATGCTGGAGTTTAGTACGCAACGATCCAAGCAGACAGTTATTTTTGAAGGCTGTTTTGTAGTAAGCAGTTATTTGTCAGCATTTCTATTAACAAATTAGAGATTTCTAACAGTATTACACACCCTTGTTTGTCAAAAGAAAAATCTTTGAGTGGTGCTTTGTATTGTTGTAACTCAAAATGCTGCTTTGCCCAGTGACCTTGTTTTACAAAGAGACTGAACTGGAGGAGTTACTGATTAACATTTCTGGTTGGTAAGAAATTTTATATAGAAAGTTATACTTTAAATACTAACTAAAGCAGAATGTGATATTTTATTTGCTTTTGTCTAAACTTGCCTGAGGCCTTTGACCATTGATCAATTACTTATAGGTACAATAATTAACATGAACCTTTCCTCACCGGTGTTGTAGCTGTAGTAATTAGAAGGATGCACATTATATGAGATGGCAATACTTTTAGGTTTGATGAGCCTTGTTATTTAGAGAGTCTCCCAGTTGTTTTTTGTTGTTGTTTTTCTTTTAGTTTGCTGATTAATCAAGCAGATCATAATATGGGTTTGTTTTTTTGCTATTATTTTGTTTGTTTGTGTTGTTGTATAATAGCTCAACAGAACCTGACAAACCAGCTACAAGCCAGGCAGCAGGAGATTGAAATAAACAGACAACAGCGCTACTTCCGCATTCCCTTCATTCGTCCCATGGACCAATACAAAGATCCCCAGAACAAGAAGAAGGGTTGGTGGTATGCACATTTTGATGGGCCATGGATTGCTCGACAAATGGAACTTCATCCTGACAAGGCACCCATTCTCCTTGTAGCTGGTTGGTATTGAATGCAGAATTCAGATGTTGGGAAGGTTCAGAGCTGACAACTTCTTTTAGAAAAGAGGATGATGATACAGATTTCCCAAGTTATATTCTCTGTTTTTCATCAGCAGTTCATGTCTGGGCAGAATTTGAGGATTTGGGACTGCTGTTGATGGTGGCCAAATGTCATGGAATATCACTTGGAGGTGTAACTGGTCACGTGTTTTACTTTTGCATGTACTTCAGGCTAGGAAATCATGGACAGAGATTCCCATTTACACGGGAATCCACATGTAAATGGTTTTATTATTAACTGTTTTCAGATTATTCACAGAACTGGAGACAGCATGAAAACAGGTTCAGATCTTAACTGGGAAACTTATACTCACCATTGTACTGTTTTTTTAGTTAGCTTTGGAAAATTACAGCAGTTAGTTTGAAACTATTTGTGCACGTGATATTTTGCCTTTCTGTAGTACAGTGCCAGTAGCAAACTGGTGCTTTTACAATATTTATGCTGCCTAATAGGGAAGAATGGCTTTTTACTCTTAAATATTTTAAATAAAAACTAAATGTGGCAATGGATAGGTAAAGATTTATGTGCCACTGAAATGTGTCATCGAATGGCTTGGGTTGGAAGGGACCTTAAAGATCATCTAGTTCCAACCCCCTGCCATGGGCAGGGACACCACCCACTAGACCAGGTTGCTCAAAGCCCCATCCAACCTGGCCTTGAACACTTCCAGGGATGGGGCATCCACAGCTTCTCTGGGTAACCTGTGCCAGTGCCTCACCACCCTCTGAGGGAAGAATTTCTTCCTTATACCTAACCTAAGTCTGCCCTCTTTTAGTTTAAAGCCATGTCCCCTTGTCCACTACACTCCCTGATCAAGAATCCCTCTCCAGCTTTTCTGTATGCCTTCTTTAAGTAGTGGAAGGCCACAATAAGAGAGCCTTCTCTTCTCCAGGCTGAACATCCCCAACTCCCGCAGCCTGTCTTCATAGGAGAGGTGCTCCAGCCCTCTGATCATCCTCGTGGTCCTCCTCTGGTCTCACTCCAGCAGGTCCATGTCCTTCTTATGTCCCCAGAACTGAACACAGTGCTCCAGGTGGGGTCTCCCAAGAGCAGAGTAGAGGGGGAGAATCACCTCTCTCGACCTGCTGGTCTTGTTGATGCAGCCCAGGATATGGTTGGCTTTCTAGTATCCTCCTTTTCTGGTGGATAATGAAAAGGGGAAGAGACACTGGAGAAATGCTCTGTTTATAGCTCAGTGTTTTAAGGTTTTGTCTTTAATTTGAGAACTGACAAGAAGGCCATAATCCACTTGTTTAGCTTCATGGAGTGATATTTTACTAGCAACCAAAGTTCCTTGGTTTTCTGCTCTTTATTTTTAATAGAATTAATTGTCCCAGCTTTTGTCTGTTCGATGTCTAAGCCTCTAGCTAAAAGTAGCATTGCTGTCATGAATACCACATTCAATGGATCACCTATCAAAAATAAGATTGAAATACAGTGAGTGAAATACACTCATCATTTCATTGGATTTCATGTGGGCAGTACCATTTGGTAAACATTTCTTTAGCATGGGAGGCTGACAGATTAGGAGTGCTGGCAATTTGATCAAAAGTCTCAAGTTCATAGTCACTTTGTTTACAAGCAATGTTTTGCTTTGGTAGATTGTGAAACTGTATATATGTGTAAAACAAATTCAGTGGTCATCTTGTAGTGGATTTCAGGAGAATATATTGAGATGCTGGTGTTTTTGGCATCTTCCTTTTTGTTCCTTTTTGCTCATTGTTTAACGCTTTTTTAATATTGTCAGTTTCAGCATCTGATACTGGTTTATTCTGATACTGCTTTTCTGCCCTGTAAGTAGAAATCTTTCTGAAGACTGGTTCCCCCATAACCTCTGAAGTCGATTAACAAGCAAGAGCTTGAGAGAGGAAACCTAATTAAGAAAGATCTAATCTTTGCTAATGGGACCTTTGAATGATGTAAAAGCTTTATAAAGATTTTTCTTTTTCCCCTCTACAATTTCAGGTAAGGATGATATGGATATGTGCGAGCTTAATCTTGAAGAGACTGGCTTAACTCGAAAGCGAGGTGCTGAAATTTTGGCGAGACAGTTTGAAGAAATTTGGGAGCGCTGTGGAGGTATCCAGTATCTTCAAAATGCAATTGAAAGCAGACAAGCTCGTCCTACGTATGCTACAGCTATGCTGCAGAACCTATTGAAATAAATGGTCATTTTGCACAGTAGCATTCGAGATGAGAACCCTTGTCCATGATACAAAGGGAAGAGTTCCTCTATGCAACAGAGGACGTAAACATTCTATAATCATATTAGAGATGTTTAATATAAAGTGAACAGATTTTATTAATCATGTGGTTTGTTAATTTGTATTCTATGATGTTTAATTTGGGTAGTGAGCCTTACTATGTATGAGGACCATGAAGAATTTTCAGTCAGTGTAGTTTGTTGCATTTTGTTTATATATTGCATTTTCTTTGTCAGTTTCTGTTACAATTCTTAATGCTTTTAAGTAATCTGTCTGTACTTGGGTACATAATACAAAGAACTGCATTGCAACCACCTTATAAAATCTCTTCTTCAAAACACTAAATAGTTGGCTTTAAGTGGTGGCTTAGTAAAGACGATACGCTGTATCTCATAACTGGAATTGTGAGGCCTTAGCTTTGACTTCTGTTCTGGAGAAGTTGGAGTATACTTTTATATAATCTGAGACATTTTATGTCCTGATTTGAAAACTGGTTAGTGTCTGTATTTACTGACTTTTTCTGAAACTGATGGGAAATCCTCCTACACTTGAGACTCATAAATTCCTGCTTAATGCATTCTCTGTCCTGGTTTAAGAGAAATGTTTTTCTGTACATTCTGAGAAGAGCTTTCATATATGTCAATATTGTGTAATATTGTACACAAAGAATGTACTGCTCATTAGGGCTTATACCACTTCTCTCAGTTTCTTTTCCTTTCTTTCCTTTTTTCTTTTCTTCCTTTCTTTTTTTTTTTTTTAAGTACAAGTCTTCTTTAGACTTTTATTTTTCTGACCCAATTTCTATTAGGAAATTTGTCCGTTCTTGGACAGTTCACTTATCATGTAGTATAATTTAACTATAGTATGCAGAATTGTCCAAGATTTATATCTGGAGGTGTATAAGATTAAGGATAGCATAAGGGAAATATGTTCAGCTTTTGGGTGGTAATATAACTTAATTGAACATTGAGACCTGATCCTCAGACATCCTGTTTATGTTAATTGTAATGAGGTACGCAAGGTCTGTACCTTTTGTTAGACTATACAAAAATTTGGTCCAAGAACATAATGCATCTGTGCATCATCTAAATGCTATGTGCTGCTGAATTAGCTGCAGTTTTTAGTATCATGGAATATCGTAGCGATTCAGGCACTGATCTTTATCTTAATCTCCTCTGTCAAGTGTCCTAGCTTGCAACAGTTCCTTAACTGAGCAATGAGAGATTTCGTGGATAGGAAAAATTATGAAAATTATAAAATTATTATTTTCATACAGTTTTAAGATGCGTCTTTGTCACTTATGTAATTGTTTCACCATGCTGGCCATTATTTCAACAAATGAAACTTGATTATGTATTATCTCTCTGACAGGAGTTGGAAATATAAGTAACTTGATGTCCAATTACATATTCAACCTGATTTAAAAATGAAGTCTTGATGTATGAATTGACAAAGTTTGCTCATGCTACAAAATAATTTCCTTTCAGTTTACTATGTTTGAAACCTTTTGGAAAAACATTAAAAACTTCAGTTTTTAAATACGTAAATATACTTAATATACTTAAGAGGTACAGTTTTGTAGCACAGTCAGAGAAAATGTAATTCATACGTCCTTGCTGACCACAGATTGTGCTTGCATGCCTTTGTCTAATTATTATTATAAATGCACTCCTTACTGTAATACGTGTGAAGATGTTTGCATAATACATTAACTCTGTATGAATTGGCTGCATCAGGGAATCTCAGCTTCCACTGCATACCCTCTCTGCTTTTTGGTTATGTGATTGCAAACTGGAAAATATATTTTCATTTTACCCAAAAAACCTTCTTCACTGAAGGAGTAATTTTTGCCTGGAAGATGAAAAGAAGTGCATCATACTGCTGGCTAGCAAATTGTGTGCAGACCTGTTTCTTGTTGCACAAGTTTAAAGTTTAAAGGTGCTGCTTATGAAATTTAGGTTACTGGATTGGAACAAAGGTTTCAAAACTTCCAGTCTCCAGAAACTTAGCGGTGCAAAAAGCTTTGGCCATTTATGTGATATGAGGAAAAGAAAATCACTGAACTGATAGTGGTGAGAAGCCCTGCCCTATATTTATTACTGTCTGGATTTAAGTTCTTGACTTACCTTGTTCAGTCTCAGTCTATATATGTAGAACAGACCTTATGAGACTGAACTCTAAGCAAAGAACCTCAATACTTAAGTGTGTGTGTGTATGTGTGTATGTATATACACATATATATACTTAAATACTTAAGTATGTATGTGTGTATGTATATATATATATGTATGTAAACATAACTGTGGGGAACTTAAAATAAATAAAATCATTAACTTAATTTTTCCAGTCTGTTCCTTTCATTATGCCAGTATTTCCTTGATGCAGGCTGTTTCTTGACAGTAAGTTATCTACAGACTGGTATCAGAAGGAAACTTTATTTTTCAGATTGGGGTGTATGGGAATTCTCATTAGCTAAATGACAAACAAATATTAGCTGTGAGGGAAATAAAACTGACTTTGAAATAGTGGAAGAGGAACTGGGGGCTGGATGTTTCTCACATGTTCCGAGTTCTCTGCATTGCTCCAGCAGTATGCCTGAGGCAACCAGAAGATACATTCCAAAAATCAGTGTATTCTAGTTTGCACAGTAGCATGCCTTTTTCTCCTCTGTATCAAAAGCATCTGAGTTTAGTTTTGCTGATCTTTTTGTGCAACAAAAATAATTTTCAGTTCACTTCAGAACTAATTTTTTTTTCGCAATATTCGTCTGCTTTTACAGATTTTCTCCATTGTCTGATCTGCTGTGTCAGGTGGTGATACTGTTGGTTGATTTGGAATCAATCTCTGATCTCAGGGATTGTGGTATTAACTAATGCCCTTCTGATCTACAATTTTAAGGAAAAATTAAATTTGTTTTTGAAGCAAAACGATGAGCTAAACACTTCATCTTAGTTCTCTGTGTTGGATTTTTATAAACATTTCTTCCTGCCTCTCAGTGTAGCTGTCCACTGTAGTTGAGATCTTCACACTCCAGAAACACTCCGGAAATAACAGAGAGGAAGAGAATCACCATGCTAGGGCTACATTCCTGACTAGATGACCAGTGATACAAATTTTCTAGAGAATGCTCCGCAAGGATCATAAGGTCTTTCACCCACTGATGAGATTGATTTCATTTTCGTAGTTGAAGCTTGTTTTTTTTTTTCTTCCCCAAAATATTTTTAAAGTATTAAAATGATCTCCTAATACTGTACTGAAAATTAAAATAAATAAATACATTCCATGTTGAAATCTCAGTTGCACCTCTCTTACTATTTTGTCTTTAAAAATTTAAAGTATTAAAGTAAAGTAAGGGTAAATTAAGTTACGAGAAGGATAGAAAGATTTCTGTGCTAGAACTGCCTGCTACCTTTTTATCAGATGTTTATGGTGCTTAAAGCTACTCTAGAAAAGATTTTGTCTTTACTCTTTGAGTGCTCCTCTGAAATAACATTCTGATATTAAGAAATTCTGATGTTGTTACCTTTGTCTGTCTCATTTCTGAGGATTTTTTGAAACATATTTTCTTACTTGTATTGCTATTTTTTTAAACCTTTGTTACTATCACTTTGCCATGAGTTTTTATTGTAAACAATGCATTTGTTGTTAGCTATGCTGTTTACAGTTTGCATCTCCTTCATTTTAGATCACAACGATCAGTGACTTAATGAAACCACTTATGATATTTTGGGTTTATATGCTGCAAGAAAAGCTTTATGTTTAAGCGTGTTGCTTTTGGGTTAAAAAAAAAAAGTTATCAAACTTTACTGTTTCAAGGGCCAAATCAGAGTAATATTTTTCAATTTAAGACAATTGAAGTAATTCAGACGTTAGTATCTATTAGGTATAATTTTGTGTCAATTTCTTTGTGGTTTTCATTTCCAACTACTGTTGGAACTACAGTTAAACTACAGTTTAATATCACTTTTAAGATAACATGATACATTTTAGTGTGAGATTAAATACCAATTCAATTCCCTGTGAAATTTTCAAGTAAATAGTTTTATTATATTTTACTGAAATACAAAAGGCTTACATCCAGCAAATATATTTGGTAATTAATAGTTGGGAGTAATAAATACAGTCATCAATAATCATGAAAGTACACAATTTAATATTACTTATTTTTTTAACCTAATGATAATGGGTATGAATGGAAATATGCTAAACACATACAAAAATACATTTGTAATGGAAAAAAAAGAATGCTTTCAGCATTCTTAGCGCATCTTTACATACATGAGCAATTGTAAAAAGCTAACGCTGTTGGCAGGGATGACATCCAGTGCCCTGCAAGAACTATTTTTAAAGTGGAGTTTTATTCTGAAGTGTTACTGTGTAAAACAGCATCTTAGTGTTTTGTTTTAGAGTATTTTCTAGTTAAATAGAGTAAGTAAAAATACGGTTTCAACTTAAACTTGTGTTCTTGGTGCATTGTCTTCATTTGTACACAATCACCAGTTTTGTTGTTTTTGCAAGGAGCCGTGTTTGTGCAGGTAAGTGTTTATACTAACTGAGTTTATAAATTGTTACTGTTGAGGGAATATAATAAGGTAAACTAAAGTTCAGTCTTTGCTGTGGTAACCCTCTGGTACTAACAGTTAAAAAGAATTCTAACTAAAATCAGCTACTATCCTGAATATTTGAAAGTTTCACATCTGAATGAGGAGCTGTCGTCCAGTGTAGTCATGAACTTTGTAGAAGCTCACTTTGAGCTGTAAATACAACTTGTGGTATGCGTCAAGCAGCAAACAGTGCCTGAATATTATACAACACTGGCATGGCGCATATATATCTATACTCAAGAAAAAGATGTTCAAGGTAAAGTAATGCTCATACTTGAATCACAATTGTGGATCCATAGAGCATAAATTGCTAAGCCTATAAGTAATTAATGGCGATCCATTGTGTGCCTGGATTTCTTCTAGAGGAACTAATAGTAACCTCTCAAAATTATTTGTATATACTGAGTTTAAAGTATGTTTGTGCGTGGCTCTGTAATCTACTTACTTCTAGGAAGGTAGTTGTGAATGTAAATCTCATGTTCTTAAAGGATGAAGAAAATTGCAAATATTTTGCCTCTTCAAGAAGTTTGAAGTCTTAGGATAAGACAGTTTAACTGTCAGAGATCTTCAAAAGCCGTCTGGACGTGGTCCTGGGCAACCTGCGCGAGGTGGCCCTGCTTGAGCAGGGGGATGGGAGCAGATGGCCTCCAGAGGTCCCTTCCAACCCAAACCATTCTGTGATTCTGTCACCAGGAATTAAGCACTGAAGTGTGTATGTACATAGGTATACATCATGCTTTTATTAACAGAAAAAATAGGAATCTAATGTTCAGGGAAGCCATTGAAAAATAATTCCAACTCCGATGTGATTTGCAGTGTGAGCATTGTAGGGAGAGAATGAGAAAGGCTTTTAATGTAGCCTTTGGTAAGAGGTAAGAGTCTTACTAATGGCAGCTCATATTTCCATGTTTGCTGCTTACTTTGCCTTAGTATATGTAAGAAAGGTTAATAAAATGGTGTAGGTCTGCTTCAAAGTTTCACCTGCATTTTTACCAGACCGGTTGGGACATACAGTATTGCAAAAAATGTCACTTTTGAGCAAAATCCGTTTCTAGCACTAGGATCTTAAAAATATGATTAAGATACATACACACTGTATGCTTAATGCATGCATCTTAACACTGGTGACTTCTTACCAGGCAAATTTTGGACATGGCCAAATAGTTGATCAACAAGGTCAAGTTGTTTTTCTTTAATAACATGATGTGTTTAATGTGTACTGATTTTAAACAGAAAGTGATACATCTGTAGGAATCCTCGATTTTTTTCATACGCATTATCAACCTGAACTCCAGTCTTGAACAACGCAGACCTTCTGATTCTGAATACCTGTAAGAGAAATTCTCATAAGATATTTAAAAGGCATTTTTGATTTTGAAAATGTATTATTTATCTACTGCTAATAGGCAAGAACTCACTAAAATCTTTTGAGATGGTCTCCAGTTCATTCTAAGGAGAATTGAGGTAATCCTACTCCTGAAGCCATTTTACATACTCAATCATGGAGTTTAGAATAAAATTATTATTTTTCCTTCCTGTTGTAACGATATTGTGTTTCTGTATGAAATAACAAGTACTATCTATATCATCAACATTCAAAGAGCATATTTTTGACTATAAAATAATTAGAATGCAGTGTGCTGCAAAATAAGCCATAGCTAAAGTATCTACAGGAGTCACAATTACAGCACGCCAGGAATAAATAATAAATTAGACTTTGGGACATTTAATTCCTGAGCGTTGTTTTGGTGTAAGAGCAGCAACAGCGCCAAGCAAGTTTACAAATCTGTGAAACCTAATGCCTATTATTATTGAACTAAGAGCACAACACTTCCATCTCTATGGAATTTTAGGTTGTCTTTCCTTTGTGATTGTGGTAATGAAACACTGAATCTCTCGTATTGGGCTCTCACAGGCTAACTTGCATTACTTTTGTATTATTTTAATCCAAAATACTGTTTGCTTGATAATCCCAGTGACTGACATGGGGATGAAACAAACTGCAACCTTTGTTTTCTCCTCAAATATAATTTCAGTCATCTTGGTGGCTGAGAGTGACCTTTTCAGAGGATGATGCTACATGGCAGTCACTAGTTTTGATGAATGATGTTTTATATATTTCTGAGGGATAATCTGTAATGATTTTGAGGCTTCATCTGCATTACATCGAAATAAGTGATCTGTATCCATGCCAATTAGATTTAGCATCATGACACGGATTACTCTACCATCCTCTCTTATCCAGTGGTTTATTGCCTATGCTTCTATTTTATGTCAAATACTTCTAGGTCTTCCAAGGTTTTGTTTAGATTTGTTACAACTGATTTTCTGTGGTATCTCTTGCAGCACGTCTTTTGCAAGCTTAGAAAAGTTTGTGAAGACCCTTTAGATGAGATCCTTTTTCTCTTCAAGGGTTAGATCCATTACTGAATTTTGCCAGCTAACATTTTTAAAACGAAGCCTACTCGTGCTAGATGCCAGCACAAATAAATGACAAATTTTTAGAATAACATCTGTTAGATCAACAGCAAAATAATAGACCTTACAGACAGCTTGATGTAATACCCTTGCAGTTGAGAGCAATGTCTTTTATTTTTCAGCACCCTTTTCACTGAATAGAGAACATCCAGCTGCATCACTAACAGGGACAGGAGATGTTACAAGAGAAATATTGCATTTTGAATGAGCTCACGTTTTCAACTTTCATCTCTGAGGAGCAGAAAACGTGTCAAAATGAGGTAGGCAGCAGAGAATCGGATCAGTAGGATCATTTTTAGAGAACTTTGGCATGTTTGACAACCGTAGCAGGCCAACGAGATGCAGGCTTGTTGGCCTCATGTCTCAGTCTGAAGGGGTCTTTCCACTTGAATGTGTACATTCTGGCTCAGTCACACTCTGCTCTGGCCCAAAGAAAGATGACTCTCAATCATTTTATTTCTCATATTACTACTTGCTGAGCAAGACACGGTGTTCCCAGAGACCTAACCGTGTAGAGCACTATCTGTAGTTGTCAGCAGCTTACAAGAACTTATGTTTTCTGCTGTGCTCAGAGAGAAGGAAGAGCAAGTTCTTCATCAGAACACAAAACATGTTTCTTAATTCCTGCATGATACGGGTAAAAAAATAACAACCTCTGAGAACTAAGTTTTGCAGTCATTTTCCGTGTAGTGACCCTGTAACATAAACTGAAAACATTTTTCATGCTTAGGAAAGAATCAAAGATTATTTTGGTTTCTACTAGAATTTCATGCCTATTTTCATAAACTCCTTTATAAATAGAGAGGTATAATTATTGTAAGTAATGTGTCCTGTATTGTAAGTAAAAGTTGTCACTGCTGTCATTACACGTTGCAAAACAAAGTAAAAGTTTTTAAATTGGAATTCTCAAATTGGCTTAAAAATTCTAGATATCCAGCTCCTCCTGAAAATTCAATTGAAGTGCTATATTCTGTTTTAAAATCCTGGCCCCAAAGGAGTTTTCCAGATTGTGACATGGAAGTATTGCTCTTAGTTTCAGCTGATGAAAGCTGTTTTCTACATCCATTTTCCCTCCTCTTTCTCTATCATCTTCTTCAAAGTCATTAAAAGCATATTCAACATACAGCCTCTGAAGTGAACACTCATTTTGCGCTTTACTTATGGTGAAAAATGGTCAAATACTCCTTTTTTTATCCCATTTCTATTTTGTAGTTGCCTCACTTCTCACCTAAATTCATTTTCTTTGCTAGATCTTGGGAAGAGCTTTGCCAGTATACTTTTGACAATTCAAATACAGTCTAGATGACACAGGCCCAACTTTCGCCCACAGATGTTGTGCCATTTTATTCCTTTCATAAAATATGTATCACTTTCGTAAATAGTAATTTTAACATTTTCAGCTGGTATAACAGTAAAGTTTATTGGTCTACAGTTACCCACAGACACATTTCTTTGAAGATGGGTGTGCCTAAATGCTTCCTTCTAGGACTTAAATACAGTTGCCAGTGTCTGTGTTCTTGTTTTTCTCAGCAGCAAAGCTGATTCATTCTTGAGCTTTTCTGAACAGCTCCTCCCTGCTGTCTTGTAGATCTCTGTCATTGTGTTCCTGTTTCTCCACTTGTCAGCTCAGTCTGTACCTGTCACCTTAAGTACTCGAAGACATCAGACCTGGGCAGGAATCCTCTGTGTGATGAAGATGAGCAAAAATAAATTGCTCTCTGTGGTAGCAGTACTTGTTCCTTTATTTACATAAAAATGGCTGTGCAGGCTCAAGCCAAAGATTCTTGTAGCCCAGTATCCCATCTCCAATCATGTGTGTCTAGTGACAGGGCATTGCTATTCTCCTCAATAATAGGTACTAGCAGCTATGGTAAAATCGTTTAGTTCTAAATTGGGCTGTGATTCAGAAAAATGAAACAGCAAAGTAAAAGCTTTTTGTCTACTTTTACAGGGAGCACAATCAGATACATAAGAATTAAAAGAGAGTTTGGCAATTTTAGAGAAAGACTTGACTCAGCTTTCCTCCTTTCTGTCTTATTTTATTTTTTATTTTATTTTCTTTTTTCTTTTTTTTTTTTTTCCCCTGAAGACACAAGAGGTATCCTGTACTGGAAATAACATTTGAGATATGAGTGGTAATCTGCTGAAGCTGGAATTCCTGTTTGTTCAAACTCTACGTAGTTTAGACAGGCACTATGTATTTTTAAATGATCTGTCATTTCTATGAAGCCTCCCCTTTGGTTTGCATTTTGGGTTGAACTTTCAGATATTCCTTCTTTCTTCATGTGTTTAAGTGACTGCTGCATTAGGAAATGTAAAAACAATTGAACTCTGTTGCAGAAAAGCACTTCAGAATGGATTGTGGTTGTCGTAGCAAACATCCAAATAAAAATGAGCTTTTCTTTGTATGGAACTAGTACAGAGAGGCTTCTTGGTAACATTTATAACAAGGAAACTCAGTAGAATTGTAAAGCTCTTGAAAATAGTCACAAACCTTTTTTTTTGTCTGGCTGATGCTGGAAATGCAGAATTTTGGAGACTAACTCATCAGTCCTGGCTTTGTAAACTGGTCTGGTGACCTAAAGCAGTTAAAAAAAAAAAAAAAAAAGCACCACCATTAGATTAGTTATTTCACTAAATCACAAAAGGCACTTGGATAGAATGGAGCACCAAAGCCATGCAAAAGAGCTGTAAGAAAAGCAGTTCTACGCTCTGTTATGAAACCAAGAAGGCAGTAAATGTGAAAAGTAAATATATCAATTAGTATTTTTAGTTCTGAAATTGCTGAGCAAGAGCTTAGAATCAAATTTAATTTAGTTGTAGAGCTAACACAGGAAGATGGACCTGTTATTTGAGGAGGGACTGTGTGTCGAAGGACAAGAAAAGAATTTCCATGCATTTTACCTCCACACTGAATCGTGTTTTCAAGTTTGTGTAATGCTTCTTGATCAGTGATCTCTGAAGAACTGGCACAAGCACTTACGCTACAAGCTGTATGGCAAAAGCTAGTTATGGGTTCATCGTGTTCAAAAGCAGGATTAATCCTTACAGCATTTTCTGAAGTGTGGCTGTTGAGAGTAGGACTTCTACAATGCAGAACATTTTTGTTTAGGTAAGATTTTAAATTACAAAATAGAAAACAGGAGTATTTTTTGTAATGTGAAGAAAAAGATCATGAGCCGCTTACTCCAAATTAGAGTTTCTTTTGCTTTTTCTTCTTAAATTAATGATTAAAATGATGAAAAGAAAAACGAGGCTTAGTAAGCCAAGAATGACAGGTTTAAAAGTGAAGGGTTGTATGGGTTCTGGAGCAAATTTGGCACAGCGCTGTCCTTGGTAAAACTTGTGTCTGCGTACAGGGCATCTAAAATGGGGAGAGGAAGAGAAAAATATACAGAACTTGAGGGCAGAAAATACAGAGTACCTCAAATGAAAACAAAGGAAAATATGCAATTAAATATAAGCACAGTATTCACAGTACAATTATTTGTTATGTATCTGTAAGAAATAATGTGATTCATAACAGAAGAAGGAAAATATTCTCAGATTCATGAAAGTGAGTGTTAAACAAAGAGCCACTGATAGATTCTTTGCCTACTTAACAAAGTTGAAATAATACTTCTTTTAGCACCTTAAAAGTTCAGGTGGGTTTTGAAGTAATCCCTAACCATGTCTCTGAAGCCTGTATTGTGTTTATTGGTAACTGTAATCTGACCAGCAAGGGCTGAAATGAGAGTTCTCCTGTAAATAGCCTCCTTTAAGGCAAGACTCTTATTTTATGAGAACACAGGGTTTCCAATTGATGGAAACACTAGTGTGGTTCTGAGTCAATTCACAAGCAAAACAAGTGCTTGACTACAGCAAATGCTCCCATGTAGGCCATAATTTACTATACAGACCGTGCAAGTTTGCACAAGCTGTCAGTCTGAGACTAGTATTAAGTTTGTATGTAGTTTGCTGTAATTCACAAAAGTTCCGTGTATTACTTTTAATACTTTTATCATTCCAAATGATGGTTTGGTAATTTGTGTATCTTAATCCAGGCTTTTCTGAAATGGATAGGGGTTATTTTCCTTAGTGGGTTGGTCTTGGAGCAGGAGGCTAGTTCAGTAAAGTTTTTAGGAGACCCCCTTTAGATTGCGGGCTGATTACTAGTTAAAATAGTGCTGCTACTACTACTGTGACTCTTGCAAGCTACTGTGGTGAGTTCAAAATAATTTTCTATTATCTTTTCTGTGATGCCCACTGCAGAAAATAAGTTGTGGCAGTTATGTTTTTGCAGTGAAGTTATCGTATGAATAATTTGCTCAGTAGTCTTATTTTTTTTTACCCTAATCCGAAGTATGCTAAAAGACGTATCATTAGCCTACTGAAGTCAGTATTAGGAGAGAATGAACAAGTGCAAGGATTGTAGCTTGTCTCTTCCTTATACATATGGCTGGTCAACTACCATGTACCAGTCTGGTATGCAGAGTTCCCCATGATGCTCTGGATAATCTTGTTTTATGATGAGGTAACTTGATGCTTTTAGAAGAGAATTAGTATGTTCAGGTACTACAGTAGTTCTTAATATTGGTTTAACATCATTTCATGTAAAAATCCGTATGGAATATGTTTACAGTTAGGAGAAGCTTCTAATCTTCATGTCTTTCCTAGAAGCCCTGGAAGAAACCTCAGCCTTTATGTGCTTTATGGGGTGGTCTGGAATCAGAATAGTGTTCATAGGTGTGCTTATAAGAATATAGATTTTTATTTTAATACAACTTAGAAAAAAACTTAATTTCTTGAAATACTACAAGGTAATCAATAGCAAAAATGTGAATGTGTTGTTTTTCCAAGATGTATTTGGAAATCTGAAAAGATTCCCTGGTTGCGTGCTTGTCAGCTCTGCCAATGATGCTGAATTTTTAATAACTTTCAAATGCATCTCTGGTAAACAACTAGATCATGATGTTCTGTGTGTTCTATCTAATAGGCCAAATGGGATTTATCTGTAGTGAAACTATTTATACTGAGGAAGGGTATTGCAATGTATCTTAAAGTGTCTGAATATTGAGTTCTTGGCTTATTAGCATAGTTTATGCTGTTGAAAAGTATATACTTAGCCCTGTTTGTTCATGGAATAGAACCAGGGGTCCATTAACAGAATTCATATTAAGCACCATTGATTTACCTGCAGACAGCTCCTCTTCCTGGAACTAACTCACATTTCCCACCATTGACACAAAGATCCGGTTCCATCTCGCACAGGCTCCGGCAGGGTAATCCGTCTTGGCTTGTGTAACCAGGTTTACAAAGGCAGTCAGCCTCTTTTGTCCACTCGTTCATTATGCATTCGGAAAATTCATCACATGCCATGAATTTGCATGGGTCTGCCTGATCAGCTGTAAAGGATGGGTAAATCATTAATTGAGGCATTGAGGCATTACCCCCGAAGTACTTGGCAAGCTCTGTGGCAGCTAGAGAAAACAGTACACATTTACTGGCTGGCTCCTTGTGCATGTTAATAGGAGGATATAGTCTGGCATAAAAGGACATACATTTTTCTTTCTCTAGATGACACAGTAAGCATGCAAGTTTTATTTGTACATTTGCTTACCCCATCCTTATTAAGCCATGGTTTTATTTTTATCTTACTGACACGGATTTTCACACTTGAATATTTTGATCCTTTTTTACTACAAAGTGCTAGTTTTGTACTCAAGGATGCTACGCTACAGTCTTGCATATGTGCAAGAATTAGTCTCTGCTGTAATCATCTTAAACACATGCTTTAGGCCATGACAAGGTGAGGGAATGAGTTTAGTGATATTGCACTACATTATGAGGACTGCAAGACAGAAATAATAGCACTGTCAATGGAAAATACATGCTTGCAGGGCTGTGTTAGGAGAGATGTATTAGCATTGGGACAAATTGCTGTATTGTTGTTTGTTTCTTTGTTTTTAAATATTAGTAAGGGATGCCTCTGTGAGATTAAGGGAAAATGAGTCTGTTGATGTTCATAGGAAGGCTCAAGTCAGAGACAGTGTAAAGTCCTGCCTTCACCTGTCATACAACTCTAGTTCTCCTTTCCCATTCCCTGCTTCTTCCTAGAAATGAATGAAAGAATCAGAAGGAGTCATATTTGTGCAGACGTCAGCCCTACTATATGCTGATGGAGTAATGAGGAAGGCTGTAAGCACCAGTCTTGTCTCCTGAAGGCAGTTTCCTGCACATCACAAGGTAAAGCCCACAGGTAGAAGGCAAAAGATGAGAAGCAGGATGGGATACAAATGCTATTTTTGTCAGCACACAGTCTCAATAAGATGTGTGAATCCAGAAAGGCAAAAAATAATGAGCGTGCAAAGAAGAGAGAGGAGAGAAGGAAAGGAGAGCAGAGGTACAGCCAGGAGCTGGGCTGTGCAGGGCAGCAGGTCCTGGGTGACCTGAACCCTCCAGAGGATGTTGGCACACCTCATCTTAGTCTCAGCCACAGAGAGGAACTTCGTTCGAAGTCTGGTCTATGGAGATCAAAAGCACTTAAAATATCGGTGCAGAAGAAAAATGGCCACTCCTACTTATGTGAGCTTCAAATTTCTTAAGAAGAAAAATCTGTAGTTTTAAAAGAAGATGGGTACTGGATATTGCAGCTAGAGCCTATAGGTACTATTTGGGCTGAGAATTTTCTTCCAGAGCCAATTCATGGCCCTAGATACTCAGTAATATTAATTTCAATGAAAAATGAGCATCACTTTCTTTATCTGGAAATCTTTCTTTATACTGGAAATCTCAGACACACACTAGGATATGCTTAACTGCTGGAAATTAATCCAGCAATGCTGTTCATTTCTAATCCCTCTGTAGTTCCATAGCTAGTTCATTTTTTCCTGAATTTAAGATCGGTGAAAGCAGTTTTAGCATGCTTGATTTCCCTTTGCTATATAAAATGTTGATGTTAATTTGTGAGCTACTTTGCTCCCGGACTGTAAATGTATGTACATGTAAACTCTAACAACCGGGCACCAAAGAATTACAATAAATTACAAGGTAACTTTACTGTCAGGCAAACCTTTGCCTATAGGTAAAACCAGAACAAAACAACGAAAACAAAACACATTTATTTCAAGTACTTTGATCTGGTCATTGGTATTACTTTATAGAAATTACAAATCTTAGTCCCTAGTGGGGCACAAACAGATGGGAAATCAAAACTGCGGAGAAGGACTTGGGGGTCCTGCTGGACGAGAAGCTGGACATGAGCCGGCAGTGCGCGCTTGCGGCCCAGAAGGCCAACTATGTCCTGGGCTGCATTAAAAAAGGGGTGGCCAGCAGGGAGAGGGAGGTGATTGTCCCCCTCTACTCTGCTCTGGTGAGACCCCACCTGGAATACTGCATGCAGGCCTGGGGCCCCCAGCACAAGAAGGATGTGGAGCTCTTGGAACGGGCCCAGAGGAGGGCCACTAAGATGATCAGAGGGCTGGAACACCTCTCCTATGAAGAAAGGTCGAGGGAACTGGGCTTGTTTAGCTTGGAGAAGAGAAGGCTCCGGGGAGACCTCCTTGCGGCCTTCCAGTACTTGAAGGGAGCGTATAAACAGGAGGGGGAACGCCTGTTTACACACGTTGATAGTGATAGGACAAGGGGGAATGGTTTCAAACTAGGACAGGGGAGATTTAGGTTGGATATTAGGAGGAATTTTTTCACTCAGAGGGTGGTGAGGCACTGGAACAGGTTGCCCAGAGAGGTTGTGGATGCCCCATCCCTGGAGGCATTCAAGGCCAGGCTGGATGTGGCGCTGGGCAGCCTGCTCTAGTGGTTGGCAACCCTGCCCAGAGCAGGGGGGTTGAAACTAGATGATCTTTAAGGTCCTTTTCAACCTATGCCATTCTATGATTCTATGATTCTATGAAAAGGGGACACTAGTTCCTACAGATTTTCTTATCCCATGCAGAATTGCATGCCAAACAAAACCAGAACACTCCCAAAAGAGGGGAAAAAAAAAAAAAGAGATTAATAGAGGAGTTAGTATGATTGAGTAATTAATTAAACCATTAACAGCTGCATTAACTGCATGTCTCCTCTAAGTCTCTCCCCAGTTTTGATGATCATAATTTACCTTCGCACTAGTGGAAATAAAGATTGTGCTACTAAGGAAAAACATTATCTGAGCATTATCTGTGGTTGTGTGCTATGGTCCTGCAGTGTTCAAAAGCTGAAAGGTATCAGCGTGTTTCTGTGTGACAAGTACAGTTAGGCTTGAGCAATTCGCTGTATTAAAGGACCATTTTTTTTGTGATGGTTTCATTTCCCTTAACAAAGTTTTGGGTTATGTACCTGCCATACTGTGTTGCCTTCTCTGTGTTTTCACTTTGTTTAGATTACAGAAAAAAAAAAATGCTCGCAGGTATTTTTAAAAGCCTTCTACATCATTCTTTATGGTATTATTTATGGCTGATGTAGTTAGCCCTTTACAGCTGTTGCTTATAAAACTTGCTGAGTCTTGTAACATTTTGGACTGTCAGTTCCCATCAGTGTTTTATTGTGGTATAACACTGTTACCACTAGATGGCTCTTATTTTCACAATAAATAGGAATTTGCTTGCATTACCTTAATTTACTAAACTTTTATTTTTTTATTTTTTCTCCCTGAAGTAAAAAGACAGTGAGGCTTTGAAACACCTGTATGGAAAAATGCTGGATTTCTAAACACGTTTTATTCCATTGCCTTATATCTTACTACTACTCATGATCCTTGAAAGCTTTGTTCTGAGAACAGCTATCAAGCAAATTTGTTGCGATATTATTTTCTTGCATTAAAGTTGTAATACCACGTCACTAAAGAAGTAGATATGGATGAAGATGAAAGATTGTTATTTTTTTTCTGCATTTGCATTTTAGTGACTTTTTCAATTTAATTTCTATTTAATGAAAATTTACTACCAAAACAGAGAATCTGTGGTAGCCCAAAGTTCAGTTTTTCTAGAACTCCTTTATTCTTTATTCAGCAAAACATCAGTTCATCATGTCAGTATTTGAGAGTTTGAGTACTGCAGTTTTGTTAACTTTGTTTGCCACATGCTTCCTATTCTCTTAATGGTCGCAAGGAGACAGCTAGAAGGAAGATGGTTTAGAAACTGTCTGCGTGAACTGTGAGTGGACATTTTGTTCTCGAGTTGTCAGAGATCTGTACAAGAAAAAAACAGCTTAACCAAAACTGCTAAAGGCATCTGCATGCTAATGTGTTGGCATCTTCCTTCTCCATACCAATGAAATAAAATTCAACACTGAAATAATTACCAACAACTGGAAATAAATCCAGGCTTCAATTTTATAAAACAATATAAGAAAAAGGCGCAACTCAGACTGAAAACTCTAGGCTTCCGATGTTACAGTAGCATCCAGATAAACTGCTATTGACTTTCTGCTGTTTAATAAGGACTTCAGACTTCCAGGTGTATTTATGTAGACAGATACCAAGACAGGTATCTCTAAGCAACACCAAGTTAAGTGCATGTGTTGATCTGCTCGAGGATAGGAAGGCTCCGCAGGAAGATCCGGATAGGCTGGACCAGTGGGCCGAGGCCAACTGTATGAAGTTCAACAAGGCCAAGTGCCGGGTCCTGCACTTGGGGCACAACAACCCCAAGCAGCGCTACAGGCTGGGGGATGAGTGGCTGGAAAGCTGCCTGGCAGAGAAGGACCTGGGTGTATTGGTTGATAGCCGGCTGAATAGGAGCCAGCAGTGTGCTCAGGTGGCCAAGAAGGCCTACAGCATCCTGGCTTGTATCAGGAACAGTGTGGCCAGCAGGAGTAGGGAAGGGATTGTCCCCCTGTACTCAGCTCTGGTGAGGCCGCACCTCGAGTCCTGTGTTCAGTTTTGGGCCCCTCACTGCAAGAAGGACACTGAGTTGCTCAAGTGTGTGCAGAGAAGTGAAACAAAGCTGGTGAAGGGACTGGAAAATAAGACACGTGACGAGTGGCTGAGGGAGCTAGAGTTGTTTAGTCTGGAGAAGAGGAGGCTCAGGGGAGACCACATCCATCTCTACAACTACCTGAAAGGAGGCTGCAGCAAGGAGCGTGTTGGTCTCTTTTCTCAGGTGACAAGTGATAGGGCTAGAGGAAATGGTCTCAAGTTGCAAAAGGAGATGTTTAGATTGGATCCTAGGAATGATTTCTTCATGAAGAGGGTGGTATCATTGGAACAGCCTGCCCAGGGAAGCGGTGGAGTCCCCATCCCTGGAGGTATTTAAGAGACGTGTGTACGTGGCACTAAGGGACATGGTTTAGTGATTTGACTTGGTAGGTCAGGTAGATGGTTGGATTTAGTGATCTCAAAGGTCTTTTCCAACCTGGATGATTCTATGACTCTGAAAGGTATTAAATCAGGAGAGATTCTGAAATTACAAATCCATGGAGTGCTATATGTAGTAATGCTCTGGGTAAGGAATATCTGTAGAATCCTAGTCTTCCTAGAAATTTTCTCCTTCTGTCCTGAACTCTATAGCCCTCTAAAGATAGACTTAATGATGTCCTAAGCAACGATTTACTTACAACATTGTAAAAATTATCAGAAATGATCTTTTAGCTACTCTGATACAAGATTTGGATGAGTCATTCCTGTAAACTGCACATGAACAATTTTTATCCCCGTCTTCACCCAGCCGTTATTCTAGAGTATTTTTGCTTCCCTTACTTGGCTCTTGATCTGAAAAGCAGTTGGTGTACACGCACAGACCAACACCTCTACCCTGCATTTCACTATTTTATGGAAATATGTCTGCAGATAGCTGAATCTGCAAAATCTTCTTTTTTTGTATTACTCCTGTTCACTGGGAGGCTACCAATTATACAATCATTTCCAAAATGGTAATGCTTCTGAAGCTGTAGCAATTTGGAAAAGATTACCTGCATGATTTTGATTTTGTGCATATGTTAATAACACAATCTTACCTGGCTCAATATCCAGGGAATAGCTGTCAATCTCCAAATTGAGGCGTTGGGCAGCAGCATCACAGAAATCTTCCAAAACACAGTGTACTGCTTCGGTGATGTTATATGGCACTGTTCTGGCGAATTTCATTTTGCTGTTGACAATCACACTTCCGTTCCTGAAGTTAAGTATTTCCAGTTGCTTAAAACCTGTAAGGTTGGACTGAAGGTATGGAAGTAGCTGCAAAACAGAAAGTTGTTTTTATTTTGACTTACTGTCAATGTCTAGCTGCTATTAATTTCTCTTATAGTTGCTTTTAGTTATCAAGCACACATTACACACTTATTTCTCTGAATTTAATACAGTTAAACTCTACCACCAAATTCACTTTTCTGTTTTTCACTACCTTCTTCTGGACTCTTGCATCTTTCTCAATGATGTATTGAGATGCACGGGCTGCAATTTCCCCTGTAATGAAATGCACAGCAGCTGGGGAGCTTGGAAGAAAAAATCACCACTCTCAAAAGCCAACTGTAATTATTTTCAAACGTTCAATCCAGGCAGGTTACGGAATAGCATAACAGGCGTGTTACTGAGCTGACCTGCTGCCCTATTGTACCCTCAAAGAAAATCCATATCTAATCATGTTCCCTTTGCTAAGCTATGATATATTTTATAAGGCCTAATTTTAAATTCAGCATAAAGACACAAGTCTTAGATGTATTCAGTACTGTTGACGTGAATCTAAGATAAAGCCAAATAAAATTACATGCCAGGCACATATCTGGAGTCTCTTGAAGAAGTAAACACTTTAATCACTGACTTCATAAAGTGTTTCTTTGTACCCTGAGAGCATTCCGGGCTTATGAGTCTTTAAAAATGCAGCTTATCAGACTGAATCGTAGCAGGGTCTGATATTGCTAAAATACTGTGTTCTCCAGTGCTGACTGAGCTAACTGGCATGAATCAGAATTTCCTAGCCAAAACCTCTAGGTACAGCGCTCACAGAAGTTTGTTGCTGTTTTTCCTGACTTGTGGAGCAATAATTAATGTAATTTAGTGATGGGGGATGTGTATTTTTTTGAAGCCATGCCTGGCTATTGCGTGCATTGTTCAAGCTGATTTTCACCCACCAATTGCATGAACTGTTGTTCCAGCGCTTTGTATTCTGGTGAGCTCCTGTTGAAGAGGTCATCAGAAAAGTGCATGTTGGTCACCCTCAGGCTGAAGAAAACCACCAGCTCTTTGCCTTTGGCTGCGGTTGTCATGGAGCTGGTGGTCACATACTTCAGTGTAGGAACTGGGGTGGCTTCTGCAGGTTCAGTTGTCAGCACTGGGATATAGCCGCTGCCGTGCTCCGTTTCATCCAGCACTGCTGTGCTCATCACACTGATGCCATCCAACTCAGCAGCGATATCCTGCACTCCTGTCCTGGCACTGTCGGGGGGAATGCTGTCAGCTGCCGGCACCGAGGCATCTGGTACTTCAGGGGACTGGTCAATGATGATGGAGTGGCTGTAGGTTGGGCTGGTCACTGCAGGCAGCAGTGTTGTTTGCTCTGATGGCAGCACATCTGCGATAGCATCTTCAGGCTGCGTGGCAGAGAGATCACTTGAACCGATAAAGAAAGGCAACGTTTTGTAAGTGCTGGTTGTAACTAAAATGTCATCGCCCGATGATTCTGGTTCATCCATGGTCTTCACTGCTGCAGAAAAACAGGGGGAAAACAAATAGCTATTTTGAAAAACAAGCATAACAAACCTCAAGCATGGAAACAACACATATTTTGTATTTCCATTGAAGCATTTTTAAAAACAAGCTTTAACACTATCTAAACATGAAAATGTTATTTCCATCAGCAAACTACAGGAATAAAACACCTCTTCTACAAGTTTGAGTGATGAGATTTCTGTAGGTGTTGTGTTTAAATAATAATTACACTTGGTAAGTATTTCCTGAGCAATTCCTAAAGCACAGTCTTGTTTTGAAGGTACATAATTGCGCTGTCAGTTTATATTGACTGAAAGAGTAGATTGCAGCTTTGAGTTGTCTGCTTGGATCAGTTCTATGCCAGAGTCATTCTGTTGCTTCCCCCTCTGTTAGAGGTTAAGGCTATTATCTGCCAGTAATCATAAATTCTGGTTAAGCAAAATGGTACAGTAATCTGTTTTGA
The DNA here is from genome assembly GCA_013399115.1 of Anseranas semipalmata. Lineage (NCBI taxonomy): Eukaryota > Metazoa > Chordata > Aves > Anseriformes > Anseranatidae > Anseranas > Anseranas semipalmata. The sequence continues at coordinate 214,131 of VXAA01005254.1, read as the reverse complement.
TTTACCTAGAAGACAGCAGCAGTGAAAACAAATTCAAACCCTAAAAAAATCCCCTGCTGCACTCGAAGTAGCCATTTGACCCTGATGCTAAAATTTTATGAGGTCCCCACTGGGGCTTGGCATGGACCTAGGTTTTGTGATAGATGTAGCTGAAATCCAAATCTGAAGTGTGACAAGACTATTTGAATTTGGCTTGCAGCTACCTGCCTGCTAGGACCTCACAGAAAATGAAGGCCTCTAAACAACAGACATCTACCCAAACAGACAACTTTGTCCTTTTCCAACAATATACTAATGGGTGCTCCTCACGCTGGACTTTTAGCAGCCCCCTGCAGGCAAAATCACTCATCAGCTGATAGGACAGGAGTTTTCCTCCAATTGCTGAATTCTTCCATTCTCTAAGCACTAATTTCCTCTTAGTGGCCACTGAAAGTACTGAGGGTGAGCAATGGTTTGCATCAGGAATCACCCTCACTGAAAGAGATGGCAGCCAAATGGCATAGGAGTAGTCCATAGACGGTCTTTTTGTTTCCTTGCTTCTACATGAATGAGGACTGACCTTCTCCTGTATTGCTGTTTTTAGGAAAAAAAGGTATATTTTTAACAAAGAAAACATTAATATGATTGCTATTTTCTTGACACTGTTGATTTAACATGCTCTTTGCTTCCTCCCTGCAGATACAATGTCTTGGCCAAAACATTAATCTGCCTAATGTGGATTATTTTTCTATAGAGCAACTATTAAAGCATTGCTTTCCCGTTATTGTTCTTTTCTTTACTGGTATAACATATATTTTCATACACTAGGTGAAGCTAGTGTGCTTTAGTAGGAATGCATAGCCGCACTCTGCTAAGTTGACCACACCTCTCAAAACAGGAAAGAATTACTCTAAAGCATGGTATCTATTTTTTCACTAAGATTAGATCCTTGGAAAGAATTTTCTCCCATCCAGTTACCACTTTGCAAGAACCTATGCTCAGAGCTGCTTCATACATGTATTTTCCCTTTGTCATTTGTTTTATTTTATATACATGTATAGTAATTCATTGGTAGTACTGTGATTAGCTAAAACATGTCATAGACCGACTAGTGGTTCAACTATTGGAGTGGGTTGGGAGAAAGCCAGATTTACTTTTTGCTTCTGCTTTAGACTCCCTGGGAGTCTTGAGAATACATCGTTGTGTGGTATTGATCTCACTTCAAGATGATACAACTAACTTTTAAATGCCTGCTGAGCCAGTCATCTTTTGCATCCTTGTCAATAGAGAGACGTTTTTCTCAGATGAAGATAACCATCCAAATATATATACTGGATCTTTTGAAGTGCCTGTATCTTTGTAGACTTCCAAACATATACAGCTAATTTATGTAAGATGCCTGATTTTCCTCTTCCATAGTTTCTGTTATCTAAATCAATCTCTTCAGCACCCTGAAGCATTACCGAGCTTCACTGACTTCTTTGAGGTGCTCGAGTATTGGAGTAATAAGAAATATGAAAGTTTCTTGGAAAAGGGAAACACTTCACATCAACTTACAGTTTGACTCTACCAGCAGGGAAGCGTAGTTCTGGCACTGGTGAAGTTTCAGTGAATTTTACGCTAGAATACCAGAAACACCCTCAAATGTCAAGTGTTCCTCCTCCCAGTTTCAGTTCTAAGTTTTTATATCCATTACAAGTGGTTTACATGCCTTGAATAAGGGAAAAACTAGCTTTTTTTTCTTTTTTTTTTTTTTGGTTTTTTTTTTTTTGTTTTTTGTTTTTTGTCTTCTGTCTTCTCTGCAGGAAAACGCAGAGCACTTTCTCTGGATACTCTGAAGCAGAACTTCTCAGATAAAGCATTCTGGAAAGATCATTACAGCACCTGTTCCTATTTGTGCAGTCACCATATCACATGCTAGCACAAATGTATTCTGTTACAAAAATATCGGTTTGAAAGCACAATGTATTTTAAGACAGTTTTTAACAAGTATAGAGTAATAGATACTAACATTGTATTCCAGCAAGCTGTTGAGGAATGTCAGGCAAATTCTTGTTAGAACAGAGTTTATCACAGCAGCAGCACGTTTTCATAGCTATGCATGAAAAAGCATTCTAGAAACAGAGATATGTAGACTACTTTGGTTATGGGTAACCAGGGAAAAGAAAACCTTTCACATTTACTGCTTTCTGGATGCACAAAACATTGCAAGTTTGTAAGGCAGCTGCTTTCAAGATGTTCTCCATCTTTGAAGGCCAGGTTAGTAGCTACTGTTAGTGTTCTTTCAGGATTCGCCTGTTATCTTGCAGCTGAACGTAGTGCAGTCACCAAAGACATTTCCAAACAGTTCCCAAACTGGCCTGTACAGCTCTTGCTGATGTAAAAATGTTTTGTTATTTGGCACATTGGAGCAAACTAGTAGGAGCTGGGTGCTGCCAAGGTTTTCCAGAGACCAGGTTTTAGGGGAGGCAACTGCAAAGCAGTGCCATGCCACAGGGGGTGCCTACTTTGCCCTTAACACTAACTGGCTGATGGTAAATTAATTTCCCAAATGTTAATTGAAACAGCAAAGTTGCACACTTCATGTGAATATAAGTGGAAATAAGTGAAAAACACACTTATATACATCTCATACTTAATTTTTTTATAAAGTGTTCCCCACCTTTTAGGTATCAGTAGATGACTGTTTTTTATACCCTTTGCTGAGGATCTGTTTCCAAAGCACACTAACATCTTCTGACCACTTTCAAGGAACAGGATTTGAGGACTATATTTTCTTACGTAATGCGGATCCAGATTTGCTGGGTTTTAGATTCGATATCTCAATTCCTTCTCTTCTTTTCCCTTTTCCCTTAATCTCCTGTTTCTTTATTCAGCCAGGGAAGAGGCTCATTCTTCTTCTTCCCAAACTTCCCTCTGCCATGCTCAGCTCTTTGGGTTAATGATAAGCTTAACGTAACCTGACACATATTTTCAGAGTTTCAGTTGTAGTTGTAGACCATAATGGTGAATTCTCTGTGACTTGTTTGCTTAGAATGAATGGAGGTTATTGAAGATAACTCATCTCTGTCAATATTTATTATCCCTTTCCCATATTGGCAGAGACAAAATTTTATAGTCAGTTTTGTTGCCTTCATCTTCGTGCATGAAGACATTTTCCTCCAGGTGCCTCATTTTAACTGGCAGCATATTTGGAAACCTGACTGATTTAGGTGACAGAATTTCCCACTTGATAGGAGACTATTTCACATATTTTTGGTTTGATATCTAGGTTTTCTTCTGATGATCTCCTCCCACCTCTCTCATGTGTCCCCAGTGGCCATTCATGACTGACACAGGAAAAGCCACTGAAGTACACTGCTAATAGGAAACATCTTTGCTGGATGGGATGGAGAAAAAGACCAAGTGCTGCGTTCTCATTCACGGTAAGGTCTAACTGTGGAGACCTGAAAGCACAACAGGACAATGAAGTAGGTGCAGCAAATCCCATTTATCCTAGCACAGTTGTACAGTCTTCTTTTATTTGTTGTGGTATGTCATTTGCACTGCTGATGGTATAATACAAGAGCTACAGCCCTCGTCCTTACAATCCTAGAGAGCAGCCCAAGGAGAATAGCAAAGTGCTGTACGGAGCCAGGGTTGTGCATGCAGCATGTAACGCCAAATGCTGCACCACAGCTCGAGGCCCTCATGCTTCATCAAGAACTTGAGATGCTTTTCTCTTGTCATGTCCTCATGTTTCTTGTGTAATCAAGGATACAGACAGATTACAAAATCAAATCCAAACCAAGCCTAGTGATGTTCTCTGCTTACAAAGCTCTTACTGTTACGTGTTACGCTGATAAGGAGCAAGAGTCCCTTATTAGTTAAGGGAACCCAGAAAAGACTTCTTAGCATTAGTGCTTGAGGTATTAATGCAGGATGATCTACTGACGGGATGAACCTGCAACTCCTCAGAGCAACGAAAGCATGACAACGTACACCCAAGCGTACAATTGTGATAGTAGTCGTTAGACTGTATTTTAGATTTTAGGTAACTTCAGGAGAAAGAAGTGCTGAAACATCTTTGAAACTGCAGCAAGTATGAAGCAGAATAACCATGCGTATATTACAGATTTGGAATATAGCTGTACACATGTAGTTGTGTATACATACAGAATATAAGCTATACATAGACTATAAAGATCTTCTTGCATCCTCCTATTACAAGCTGAGTAACTTAAAAGGCCTTGAGGGCATACCAAGATGATCTCTGGTCCACATACTGCCGGTTTTCATAAATTGTCAATTCTTATTTATCAATCATTGTCTCTCCAGCTGAGAGGGTGACTGAGGACAGAGGTGGTGGTAGTCCCTTGCAATGTGAAAGGAAATGGGCTCGCCTAAAATCCTGCTGAGCACTTACTTACTGCAACGCAGCATCAGTTGCAAGCCAAGGAGTTGGTGACCCTTCTTTTGGTTGCACTTTGTGTGTCTTGTTACTGCCGCAAAACCTGCCTACACAAGAGACATGTCGAATCAGCAGTAAAATGATTTGCAGCTGGTTTTGCCAAGCTTTTCCACTGTCTACATAAGACTCTGTGATGAAATCAATCTTAGGGAGTTAAAAAATGTGGATGAAACATAAAGATGACCTAGGCATTTGGAATCTAAAAGACCCCTTTTCATTTGCAGTTAAAATAATGGTTTTATATATGTGCATATAGGTATATGTATCTATTATTTTGAAATAGAACACAAAAAACACTTAAACTAGTTCCTCATAAAGCAATTAGTTGTAATACTTCACCCAGTTTGCCTTTTAGATGAGGTTATTGCAACAGAAGGATAGAAAAAAAACCAAGCAATTATTTTATGACAAGTTTAAAAGCATGAACACTGAGGATTTAGACATTCTTAGTCTCAGCATATTTCATTTCAGCGCACAGTTTGGTCTACAACACTATCATTTGGTGTAGGAAACCCACAGAGAGCATGAAATAAGATGCTGAACTCAAATGTACCCCCCAGAGCAACCATATTGAAGGTTAAACAATGGCATGGAATTAATTACTACTGTCAGTGATAAAAAACCAACCCTAACTCTCATCCACCACTTATCCTCCCACAAAGATGTTCACTGAAATCTCCAGATGTTTTTTGTATTACATGGACAAGGCAGGAAAATTTGTACTGAGGATAGTTTTATGTCTAAAATGAAAATGCTGTTGGCAAAGATGTATAAACACTAAATTAAGAGGCAATTTCCTGGGTGTACTGTTATATTAAATCTTTGTAAAAGGAGTGCTACATGCAGGCATTTTTTTTCCCAGCTGAGGGAGTAAAATACATAGGTTTGACTTATCAGAAAAATTGATTGTCGTTTCAACAACTTTATCTAATTAGTTTGTCCTCTTATATATATACTTTTTAAGTGAGAAAAACCCTCCAAACTGGCCATGAATAAGAAATTATTATTTGCTAAAGGTCAAATTGTCATGAAAATATTTTCTAGTGGCTTTGCATTAATTAGCATGCCCAGAAGGTTGTACTTTAAGAGAGCCTGGCGTTTCATTTCATTCATGAGCTTCATAAGCACTGACATTTCCTATTGGCAATGGACAAATTTTACAAGTCATTGACATATTGTTCTGTATATGAAAGTTACAGTATTACACTCTATATGGATATATTTGTATATGAGCTTACTGAAGAAAATAACTAACAAAGGAAAAAGTATGCAATTAAAAGACTGGTCCACAATGCAGGGTAAGAATTTCCATATGGGCAGCTCTGCTGACAGAAATACCAGATGGAATGGAACAGCAAGTAGCTGAATTCAAATTTACATATTTTGTTGGTGCCTGAAATGGCATTAAATCCCTGGATGCGGGACAGTTATATACAAAAAAATAGGTAAAGTGCTGAATTTGTGTTTGAGCTCTTTCATTTTTAGCTAGCACAGAAATAAGATGAGGATTAAGAGAACTGCTGGGGAAGAGGATCATTAACTTAACGTGTCACAACAGATATCTCACAGCACATAATTACTGATTAATTTTGTCTTTCTAACTGTAAGATGAAAGCAGAAGAGCCAGAATGACCAAGGGCTGTCATTCTGTCTGTCTATATGCACTCTCCAGAAGCCAGGCCTAGTGTCCAGTGAAACCAACAGAACTCCTTCTCCACTGACTTCAATGAACCCCATTTTCATGTACAATGAAAACATGTCAAAATTGCCTGAGGCTGCTGTGACTATCTTGTCTTGTAAGATATTTTGTGTTAAAGTTCTGCACTATTTGCTATCATTTTAAAATAATATTAAAATATATTTTAAACAAGTAAGATACCATACTAAACTCAGAAGTCTCAACTTGACAGGTATTCACATCAATGTATTAAATGGAGAAACAAAACTTAGAAGTAGTGAATTGGGAAATATGAATATGCTTTTATAAAGGAATGAAGTCAAATCTGAGTAACAAATATCTTGGTTAAAACCATAGCTTCAGGAGGATTAACAGGTCTTATTCCAATTGTTGACTGGTCTACAGTTAAATTTGAAAATTTTGTTTCATGAATTTTAAATAAGGAAGTCTGTGTGAAAACAACCTAAAGCTTTACAGATACCCGGAAACATGAAGCAGCAGCCATCCAAATGTTGCAAATACTCCTACATGCCACTGGTATGATTTTGGAGCTCCCTAAATGGAGAACCCAGAACCAGGAATACTATTTTTGATTTATTTTACTTTAGAATGATTAGAAACAAATTCTTACAAGTTAGACTGTCAGTTACAGCATAGTTCATTTCACAACTGAAAGTATCCTTCAAATACCTCTCCACTTTCTCTGTTTTTCTGTGTGATAGGAAAAATAAAAGCAAATTTTTGTGGGTCATGGGACAATCAGACAAGTTTATTAGATTGTGAAATGGTAAAAACAAAATAGAAGTCACATGCCGTACATTCAAGTAGAATGTTGACCCAAGGACCTAAAAACAGAAAAGGAAAACACAAAATTAGAAAGTTAAAACCTGTGACTATCTTAAGATCTTGTCATCAGATGAACACTTTTAAACTTGCAAAAAAAAAAAATGAAAACACTCAATACACTTTTTTTTTTTCATACTATATGATTACTTGTATTTTAAAAACATGGAACTAATGGAATGAGGGACAGAGAATGAGGACCATTTTATTCTTTTAAACTAGTGCACCTTGGAGGTAGGTAGTCTGATTTTTTTTTTTCATAGTTTTGAAATGGAACAAGTAAGAGAGATGGGAAGACCCTGCTAGTTTTCCACTATGTTGTGTTATAAGTATGCATTTCAATTTTAGCAATATTGATAACGATTTTAGACCAGATGCCTTAAGGGCTGACTTGGCCTGTTAAAATGTCATTGTGGTTGGATTCTGAATTTGAGCAGCTCAAAATAGCTAGAGCACTGCTGTCAGGGAGCAGACAGTTTAAACGCTTAAAACCAATAATAACTACAGAGTACAGTAAAATGGATCCATACGGCCTTTAGCTGCATGTGAGCAGCAAGCTATCATCACAGTTTGGCCATACGCTGATCACATATAAAATCCTTAGGACCTGCAGTACTCTGTATATGCAATTCTAACTTAATCGTGCACATACGATGAACTTTTTCTTAAGCCTGTCATATCTTAATATAGGCTTGCTGAAACTTTTGCATTCAGCTTCATCTTCAATTTACAGATAACTTTATCAATCTTGTCTATAATGCTTGAGAAAATCACACATCTGCACCTACCTGCTCACTCTTCCGATCATCGGGCTAAAGCAGCACCTTCATGAAAAACATTCTTTGCACATCTGAAGTGGCAAGCGACAATTGAAAGGGTACTGAGAGAATCTGATGAAGGAGAATGTTGAGAAAAGTCTGTCAGTTTAATGTCAAAAAAATATAAGAAAAGCAGAAAATCATGCAAGGAAAACAGAGGAGTTCTTACCCTGTATAACCAGTGATGTGAATAAACTGGTGAGCATTCCTCGCACAAAGAACGGGTGAATTCCAATCCTGGGAACATCTGGAGCCATTCTTGCAAGAAGTAATGGGGTTTTTGCTTCCATGAAAATGCTGATCATGCCAAATAGAAAGCTGTGCTAACTGCAGATGGTTAGCAAGATAGCTCAGGTAGCTGGGGATGAACCAGAGGCAGAAAGAATTCCCAAGCATCCAAAAAACTGAGTTTTTCTAGAGATTGCTAAGAAATAGCAGTGAACAAGGAGAAGTGTGCAACTGAATTAATTGCTGAGCAGGAGGAAGAAATCAAAGGGTGCCACTCAAAACAAGGCTGCATAAACATGAGAGCAATTACTAAAATGAATGAGTCTCTTATCAGTTACATATACAGAGATGTGACCACCACCTACTCATTGGTGTTTTTTTTCTCACAGGAAAAACATTGTGATATGCTCTGCAGAGTCTTCCTCTCTCAAAATGTTTCTTGAGAGCTTGAGGATGATCCAGGCTGGTGAGACTGAGATGTAGGAGCACAACAGAATAGCTGAAGTAATTTAGTGCTAGCTTTATTTTGTCCTATATTTCTGGAATAACACCTCCAGAAATATTGCTTCCTCTGTGATGGTCAGGATTTGGAGATAACCATTTACCTGGATCACATGATCTGTAAGTAGCTACAGTTAAAACAAATACAATGTCTAACAAGTAACATGAGTGGCTTCCTTTCTGAATGGTCACACTGTTTTAGGTAGGGTCACGGGAAGACTGCAAAGAAAGGGAGAAGAAATTTAACCGTACAGAAGAGAGAGCGATAAGTTAACTCCAAAGAGAAAAAATACGAAGAAGAAAGAGGAATGCTAGAAAACACTGAACAGGTATCTCAGTACAGAAGAGCAGTTTGGCTTGCACGGTTTGTAAATGGAAAGTGAAAGACCAAATTTTGAGGGTGCTACAGCAAAGACAAACCTTTTTATAACTAGTCAAATATTTAAACCCCTAAATCTAATCCATGCATTTCATAACTTTCCAATAAGAGGCCTGGAAAGATGTACCAGGATTCTTCTCTTAGTTCTATTGAGGTATCTCAAAACATATTTTGAATTTCAAATTTAAGGCTTAATTTAAAGACAGCTTAGCACCCTTCTAGTAGTTCTCGGTTGCCTCAAGGGCTGAAGTAATTCCCATCACTGTTTGGCCAGCATGGCTCTCTAATTCTCTCTGACCTGCCCTTTACTGCCCATGGACATCATCACTGTCCAGAATGAGCACAATGAGCCACTTCACACCTGCTCCTGGCTCATTCTTCCCCCTGGCTGCCCAAGCTTGGCAAATCCCACCCTGCATGGCTTAAAAATACACTTCTTATTAATTGGACTCCTCATCTGCTTTATACTCTCTTTTCCCTAGATCTTGTACACAGAACTTTATGTGCATTTGTGGGTGTGAGTTTGCAGGTCTTGCAAGATCACCTTTCCAGGAGCTGTGAAAGATGGTGGTTTTTTTTTTTTTTTCCTGTATCGCTTTGCTCAATCACTGCAGGTAGGCACAATTAAAGTAGTTGGAGTGGATTTTAGCCATTCAGTGTTCAGGAATCTGTAGTAATGTTTAGCCTCTAGTTATGTGCATGTGAAAACGAATGTAATTATGTCCACCTGTGATATACAAAGCTGATGGGGACACATAAAAGAATATCGGACTAATCTATTTATGTTAGCCATCTCTTCCTTTCATGCTGAAGATGAGTAAAGGTAAAGATTTATAAAGTTCTACACATGCAATGAGGAAAATTTACTCCATCGTTTGGATTGTAGGGTGGGGAAATGGCTGGGAATAAACACAGTAGAATTGCAGGCAACTCTTTAAACCCTAACCCTCTGTCCAACCTCATACAGCACTGTCTAAGTAGTTTTCGCTCTTTCACATTAGCAGTAGTTGAAAGTTGAAAGATTACTAAGAAATGCAGCTATCAAATAAAGCCAAGCACAAAGTGGGAAAAAATCTGTACCTGCCAGTCATGAATTTTGCTTGCAATATTATAGTTAATATCACCAGTACTGCTGACTTTAATAAAACTTCTATCATAAATGTTGTTAAGTAAGTTCTGCATTTCCAGATTGAATTCTGTCACTTCCTATAAAATATGCAACATCTAGGAAAATAAAAGAATACAGGGGATGCTGTACACAGTACTGCCAGAACTGAAAAAGCTATAAAAAGAGAAAAGGATTTAAAAAGCATGCACTACTCAGTTGTTTAAGAACTCAGTGAATAAGGTTCTACATCTCTCTTCAGTTGTGTGCAGTATGTTTTGTGTACTAGAAGATTTTAAGCCAAAATAATAAATACAGCTATGTGTCATTGATAACATGGCATGCCACCTTTTTAGAAAGGGAACACTTATTTTTCTCCTGCTACTCATTTGCAGAGGTGATGATGGAATTCTTACATGCTAGTGCTTGTTCTAGACATAACTCATGTTCAACAAGGATGAGCAAGATAGTGGACCTTATTTTGAGAACAATTTTTTTTTTTTTTTTTTTTTTTTTTTTCGGCTGTGGGTAGTTTTTTTNTTTACGGCTGTAGGTAGTTCATTTTGTTTTGCAGACTGATAGGTTCCAACCCAAATGTGCAACAAATAATTTCTGAAAGTAGTGTTTAAAAGGTTAGTGCCAAAAGGTATTTACAAGATCAAACCTACCCTCACAGAAGATCCACTTCTTTTTACGTGAACAACTACCTGCTGTGTGAGCACAGGCAATAATGGCTTCAGGAAGAAACAAAACACTATCTTTTTTTTTTTTTTTCCTGAGCTTCAAATTATGAGAAAAATTTGTAGACAAAAGTCTGGATTTATTCTAGCAGCGAACTTTCCATTTGTATTACCCTTCCTAAAATTTCCCTTGGTCCTGACATTTGCCTGACGACATTGAAAGTCATTAAACTATGCAGTGTATTGTCTCTGAGGATCATTTAGAAACACAGCAGCTAATTTTGACCTGTGGTATCAGAGCTTGTGTGAGAGCCAAGTGAACTGTGGTCCTACACTGCTACTGGGGAATAATCAAGCAAGTTTGAACCTTGGGGCCAGAGAGAGGCCCATCTCCTGTGTCCCTCCTCCCATCCAGCGAGAAGCACTCAGGCAGTAACTATAAAATATTGCAATCAACAAGTTCTTTAAAATTTTTGATCTGAAGAAAAGGAATGGATCTAATATCCTCAGCACACGTTGCTCTGCATTTTTGGTAAGTTAAATAGCCCCTACTGCTTCTCTTCAGCCACTGTGAGCTGTTAGGCTACAAGGTTTTTCAGCTGTTTAGCAAAACACGAAACAGATACGTAGTATTATGTAGTTTTATGACAAGTCCCTAACCCAATGAGTGAATAGAATGAAAAATGCATATGACTATTTTTTTTCCCTGCAAATGTAACACTTTTCTACAGTAATAATAAATGTTATTTAAAGGTATGCTGTACTTTTATCAGTAGCATTGTGAGACTTCTCAGTAAGCTTTTGGAAATAGTTATGTTTAACACTTTTCATCACAAACTTTTATTTCAGGAACATTTCACATTTAATTCTTGTAAGAAGTGTTTTTCTAAACTTTAAATCACTCTGCTAATCATAAAGTATTTGCTTTTCTTTCACTTCAAAACTGTCTATAAAGGCAATATTACAGAATGGGAATTTCTTACTCACAGCATGTGATAAACCTGCACACGCAGTGAGGACGGGTTGTACTAGGTCATGGCACGTGATGCATGTGATACTCCTGCCAGTGAAAAACACAACAGAATGCTTCCAGAGCCTTGCATGTGTGAGAATCTGCTGTGCAGTACAAGGTAACACTTTGCATTTTATGCAGCAGAACTGTAATGCTTAAAAAGGTAACAACAGTTAACTCCAACCACCAGAGAAACTACCAGGAGCAATAACATCACCATGGAGTATGCTGTGCTCTTCCCTGCCTGGGGCTGATTTGTGTATGATCTCAAATGGCAGCTTTTATATTCTTTATTCTTTAAAATAGTCATCTTGGTATTTACTGGATCCAGAAAGAGCAGTACTACTGACACTACATGACATGGGCATTCCCCCTCCCTCATGTTTCTGCTGTGTGTGCCCCACTGTGCAGGATGTTACCACCATGCTTTGGGTGGTTCTGATCAGCTGTGCAAACGCTTGGCTTACAGGTTGATGCTGAGCAGGAGGGATGAAGGTGCCTTTTTGCAAATTCAGGGCTTGCTGGGTCAGGAGGAACATCTTGAAAGGAGTGGGGGGGGTTCATTGTGCTCGATCCAAGTGGCTTCTGGAGTGCAGGCTGGGACATGAAAGGCCAAGGACTGAGCAAGAAGGGAGCTGGAAGAGCAGGGGCAGATTATAGTCTCCTGTGGGAGCAGGGACATTCCCTGCAGCAGGGACCAAACTTAGAAACTTTGAGGATGACATTCCTCGGGACCTAGAAGTACCGAGTGATTTTCTTACCTGCTTTCTGCTTTTCTACTTAGAGGGTCAGCCAAAAATCTGAGCCAAAACACATCTGAATATTCACCGAAGAATTAATTCCACTCGTGTACAAACGTGACCCTCTTGCATCTTACAAATCACAGGCTTCTTAGAAATGTCAATAAAATTAGTTTACCGATGTAAAGTTGAGTTGGTGAGGCCAGGCTCCCCTGCCAGGGGAGCAGGAGAGGGAGCAGACAAAGCTGGGAGAGATGGAGCCTCATTGATATTTTGCTGCTCTAGTGAAAACCTAATATGCTTGTGCCCTAAAGCTGACCCTAAGATCTTTGTCATAACTTTTTGCATTTGCAGGATCAACACTTTCCTGATAGCTGTGGGAAACATGGGTCTGGCTTTCTGAAAACTTGAAATTCTACAATAATACCCCGTAAAATTTATTATTACTGCTTTGCTAACCCTGAAGTCAAGTACAGTAGGATTTTCTTGAAGTGGGCATCAGAAATGCAAAGTATATTTTTCACCTTTGATGGTCCAGAAATATTTGTGTCACAACTGAAAGTGAAAAGTTAGAAGAATATTTACTGTACTTACATGTGATCATATATGTAATAACAACAGGCTCTATCCTACTCTTTCTTATGGAAAAGTCTCTTGCATCTTACCTTGTCCAGACAGACTATCTTGGTCAGCTTCCTTGAAAGATGGTTCTGTTATTCCAGCCAGTTCTTTCTTCCTCTCAGCTTCAGTATTCTCACCTGTGGCTTGCAGGAGATTAGGTGGGGTAAAGCTCCCTGTGGTATAAACAGCCAGAATGATAGCCTGCTCCGTTGGAGACTCATAGGCACCTGTGATTAAGTCATTGCTGGCCGACTCATCTGCTGGAGGAGGCAAATAGGAATGTTCCAATTTCGGAGGACTGTCAGTGCTGCCCAGAGCATTGAAAGGCACTGTGAAACTTTGGTAATCGGTAGTGGTATCTTCTGTGTCTGGAGAAAAATTGACCTGAGATGGTTCTCTGGAGGGTTTGGTAGGGAACACAGGTTCAGATGAAACAAAATTAGTATCAAAGTCTTCAGGTGCACTGATCTCTCCACTTAACACAGGGATTCCAGTTGTAAATTCATTGACCAAGACATCTCCTCTTTGGTCCACTGTTGCTGGGCTAGGATAACCCAGTGGGAATTCCACACCCATGGAGTCCTCCTGAAAAAGGAATTCAGAGGGAAAAAGATTTTAAAGAGTAGTTTTCATTATTATGTATAACTTTTATCGCTAAAAAGGCCAATAATCTTTGGTCACAGGAACCTGCAAACCACTAACTCAGTATGAAGTCATGGGATATATAAAAATGCTTGGCAGGTGCATGTGATCCTAATCACATTGCCTGTGATTTTAAAAATGGTCAAAGAAAGATGATCTTTACTACCCCTGTCAATTGCTCTCCTCTCATTGAGATGCACTACTGAATTGCTGAGCCATTGTTTACTTTTTAATTAAAACCATTAAATTACCACCGAAAAAGTGATCAAGTGGAAATATTCACCTGTAAATGCTTTAAACGGTATCTCTGTTCTTGCAGTATAGCATCCCAATACTCATCCTTACAGCATTTATAAAAGTCAGATATATATTTTTGCATAAGAGCATTTTTCTGTATATTTACAGACATCTTTACAGTGTTTAAGTTCATTTCTGATGGAGAAATAAATAAATAAATCAACTGGCACTAACTCACCAAATCAGGGCCTGCCAGAGGAATAGTGACCATGGCCTGGATATCATTACCAAAATCACTAGATGGTTTAACAGATTCTGCAAAAGAATTTAGAGAGAGAAAGAGAGAGCAAACAATATTTCAGCAATGGCACACTGAAAACTGCTCAAACACATACACTCAGTAAAAACAGTATTAAAGCTATTCTCCATTAAAAAGATGACATTTAAAAATCTGTATTAAGAACAGAGAGGCATAGATTTCAATTTAAACTGGCAATTATTAAGAAAGCAGCAGTATTCTTTGTATTGTTTATTTAGTATAAATGAAATAGGTCTGCAGAGAGCTGAACCAGGCATAGCTGGATGAATGATTAAAAGCAACTGAAGTATGAACCACTCAGTTAAATCCGCATGGGTTATAATGACTCATTATATTGTGCTGTTCATTAAGACTAAATTCTTTTCAGTTTTACTCAGAATCCACGCCGTTGTTACTCTCGTTGTTTTAGCTTTAGTGCCCATTTGCTGCTTTAACCCTCTCAGAGGAGCTCTTTAAACACACATGCATGCAAGTTGCTTTTCTAAAACTGTTTATTAAAAATAACTAGAGAGAAAATGTTGATTAAAAATAGGCATTATTAAAGTGTTCTATATCCACGAAAATTTGGCTTGGCACTTTTAATCTATATTCAAATATATATATCAAATATTTTAATAATACAGAAAGTATTAGTTCATCTAAACATTTTTAGAGGGAAGAAAATGCTGCTCTTTGTAAAAGAAACTTTATGGCTAAGATTTGGTGTCTGTTTTAACATCATTTTGACAAATTTATATATAAGAAATATTTTATTTTTTTTCCCTGTTTTTAATCCACCTCCCCAAAACTAGGTCTGTGCTAGCTTGGAAAAAATTAGTGTTGGACTATAAGGGACTTACATTGGACTTATTGGCTGGATTACTGGACTAGATGCAGCCCTTCAACCTTCTGCTGAGGCTCTTCTGACGCAGCTTTAACACTACCCTAAACTTGTCATCTACACTTCCTCTCCATTTCAGAGAGAAAAATGCACCTTTACAGTGTGATTCACACCACTAATTTTAGCTTGGGATCAAATGCTCTTTGAGGTGCATGTCTCTCTCTGTTTCTCCACTGGGAGGTTAGATGGCTTGCTTACAATAGAGGCTTAGCTTTTAGAAATCTAAATTTAGGTTAGAGGAAACCCTCACTTTTTGTCTCGTTAAAGAAAGAAGACAGTCCATACTGGGAAATCAGAATGATTTAGTGAATATTCATGCTATCTTTCTTTTTGCTTCTCCGCTTGTTTGTCCCAGTGTGCAAAATATCCAGATTTTCTAAACAAACAACCAAGAAAAACAGACTTTTCAATGCGATTGGAAGTTAAGCTATATAATTATATAAAGACATATTTTGCTATGAATTTTAACTTAGATCTGTGCACCTTTTGAATGCTGTGCAGCACTTAGGAGACTGTGATACATCAAATGAAAATGTTCTGTGAGCAAAGCAAAGGCAAAGGTTGTGAAACTGCGTAAATTTGCAAGGGCAAGTTTCAGACTTGTGCCTGTTACTGGCCTGCCTACTGACCGTCAGTAAACTGAAGTGTCCCAAGGTCCACTGGCAGGGACCTATCTTCATGGAGTGCTGTGGCAACCAGTTGCTGAAGGTCTGTTACCGTTAGTTTAGTTGCTGATATTTCCCTCTCTTCTTTTGGAGAAAGCGGAGCCTTTTCATTTTCAACCTTATTCGATCCAATAGTTGAGATGTCATCGGCTGTGCTTTTGATTTCTGAGCCATCTCTCTCAAAGTTTACCACATATCGTGCTATAGTACTGCTTGAGCTGCAAGGGGAAGATGCAAAAGTATCCAGTGCAGCAAAATCAGTTACTGGGTGAAGACTGATCTTACAAATGAACAAAAAAGTTCATGCAACCACAACATATTTTCTCCTGTAAAAATAATGCGGATATATTGCTTTCTAATGAACCTGTCACCTTAAAATTACTTTTACTATATCTTAGCATTTTTTCCTTCTATGCATACTTTTTAATTAAAATTCCAATACTGAAAAAGATTATAAGAACATTCTAACATAATCAGTTAATTAAGTCAGTTTAAGCTGACTGCTCAGAGACCTGTGGAGCTGGTAATATGGTTTGAACTTATTGATTATTGGTTTAAACAATCATAAATGCCTTCTGGCTGTTACTAGAAACCATAATCACCTATTAATTGTACAAGAACCTATAATAAGAGATTAGGAAGTTCATAAAACTACAGATAGGCAAAAATCCTATCGCTTCTGGGGCATTATTTTTTTTTGAATAACAGCCAGGAAAGTTAACTTATGTGGCAAGCAATCACAGAATCACAGAATCGTTCGGGTTGGAAGAGACCTCCAAGATCACCTAGTCCAACCTCTGACCTAACTCTAACAAGGCCCACACTAAACCATATCTCTAAGCTCAACATCTAAACGTCTTTTAAAGACCTCCAGGGATGGTGACTCAACCACTTTCCTGGGCAGCCCATTCCAATGCCTAACTACCCTTTCAGTAAAGCAGTTTTTCCTAATATTCAACCTAAACCTCCCCTGACGCAACTTTAGCCCATTCCCCCTCGTCCTGTCACCAGGCACGTGGGAGAAGAGACCAATCCCTACCTCACTACAGCCTCCTTTAAAAAGCCTCCTTTAAAAAGCAAAGCAAATCACATTTCAAAATGGGAGTCAGTCAAACGAGTGTGTATAGCTTCTCCCTAGATGTACTTGTTCAACAGAAGACTTGAATCTTCCCATTTATTAATACATCACTTTTCATATGCTAAATTCTCATAATTAACATGAAAAATTAACAAGTGAAAAATTAACAAGTGAAATATTTGTTGCTTTCTACAATATCAAATACCTGGAAAGAGAGGCATTTCACCTTATCTAGTATGTGCTATGCATTTATATTTATATGACACTGCAAGAATCCAGGTAAAGAAGGAGAGATTTCTTCCTTTTAAACGATGTATAAGAGAAATCCTGGGAACTGCCAGACAAATTATTCCCCAGCAACACTTGTAAACAACAACAAAAGACTGTAGTTGTTTGTAGTAGCAGTCAGCAACTCCCTGCATTTTATCAAGCTAGTAACTGGTCTCTTTGTCATTCTATCTGGCCTGACAACAGAGTTAACAAATCAAATCCTACGTACTTATTGAAGATCATGTATATATGGAAATACAGCTAGGAAAAAGATGATCAAAAATGAAAATTTAAATATGAAGTTTTTATTTATTTTTGTATATATATATTTTTACTGTAAGTTTATGGCTGATAGAGATCTTTTGTCACCTGAATGTGAATTTTCTTAGGTCAAGCAATTTCCTTCCCTTTAGAGAGGTCCTAACAAAATTTGATTGCATTAACCTTTCAGATTAAAGTAAAAGCTGTCCCTGCTGCTTTATATCACAGTTTGTACTTAAGCAGAACACAAATCAATTCATTTTGTCACATCAAGATAAAGACCTTTACTGATGTATCTATCTACATTTATTAGTCTATAAAATGATCAATCTTCATTATGAATTAGAGACATCTTACCCATCTTTCTCCTTCTTCTGTCTTCATTTCATCGCAGAAGAAAGGGTGTGATAAAGGATTGCAAAAGAAAGAAAAACAAAGATTCACGTATACTGGTAAATCAGTCACACATCAAAAACATCTCTTGACAACTTATCTTCTATGTGTCATCTATAATTTTTATCTCTGTGTGAAAATAACAACCTACTCTCCATCATTACACTTTTTCCTTTCCAAACAATGGAAATCATCATGTTTTGAGTGGAAAAACAAGAATTCTACTTTACCTTGATAGTCTGAAATATTTGAAATAGCTTTCCTATTTCCCACTACAAATTACACAATTTGAGCACTGTCATTGCTGTTCTATATCTTTGTGGTGGTAGTGAACACCTTTGACAGCAGTAGCAACTATTGCTGTTACCATTCATGGTGCCTACTCAGGTCCCAGTCACAGGGGTAACGACCTGTTATCACCTCTGGAGACATGTCTATATTGACCTTCTGTAATGTAATGCCCTGTTATTTTGTTATTATCCTTGATGAATTCTCTGGCACATCTCTAATGTTGTCCTTCCACATTGCCCTGTGGGAAATGCTGCTAATAAATGAGGAAATATGGTCAAAGGAAAATGGCCAGCAACATATCTAAGGCCTGTCTTTGCTGATCTGTAACTCTCAGGAGCTAACTAAATTACTAGATGATGGTCAGCAATCCTGGTCATCCATGCTGATGAATGTACTTTCTTATCAGCTTCTAAGAGCTAAGACCAAGTTACTAAACAGAAATGGATCACAGATCTCTTGGAGTCACAACTGAAAAAGATTATGTAATATAAGTTGTAATAAGTTGCAAGGTGCTACTACAGATTTTCTCTGCTTGTTCTGTAGTAGCCAGCCTTGTCTTTTCTTTCATTATCAAAATATTAAGCAACTCATTTTCAAACTGTTTTGCTCTTCTCTCCTATTTCCCAGCAATTTTGCAGAGGGAAAAGCTGGGAAGAAGTATGCTCTGTCTAAAATTGCATTTGATATGAATGTTCTTCAACTTGTATTAAATATTACTAAAAGGGTTGAATGTTCCTGATGCTGTGCCATAAGCCCACATATTTCTGTCTCTTCCTTCTCTTTCTTTGCTTTCAATTTTATGTTATTTATTGCTGTTAGTAATTTGTTTTTCCCTCGCCTCTTTAAATAATGCGCTCTTATCTATGGAAGTATAACAAATGTAATATTCAGTTTTTGAAATAAACTGTAGATTCTCTATTGAAAAAATACACAGCAGCTTTTATCAGTGGTAAGCATACAAGGAAGCTAACACTAACAGAAATAGCAAGACAGAACATGAGGAGTCTATTAAAAAATAGAGCATTTTAATTGTTTGACATACCTGGGAGAAACCTATTGGAATACTTTTATATGTGTGAACATGTATCCTCCTGCAACCTTCTCTTTCCAAGGCACGTTCACTTTGATCTATGAAGAGCACAGGATCCACACACAAAAATGTAGCCACCTAAATCATCATGCTCTTAACTCTCTTTGCCTTGTCATTTAAGAAATTCCTTAATACAGTGTTGCTAGCAAACAAACAATTTCAAAGCAGTTATTGATTACTTTACCTGCAGTAGGATTTCTAGTTCCAACAGAGAATCAAAGCTATTTCCTCATAATTCAAATGCTCATAGTCTCACTTTGGATGTGGTTGCACTTCTCTCCATATTGTTGCTGTATTGTCCCCAGAGAACTATTTTCTTTTTATAGTAATACATACTCCACTATTAATAGGTTTCTACATGTTGGAGGGAAAGAAGGGAGAGGAGAATCCTAGCAGCCAATAGAAAAGTGAGTACCATTTTCTTACTTACTTAAATCCTAATACGTGGATTTCTTTAAATCCTGGAAGTTTCTCAAATATTTTTTGCATCTATAGAAAAACATAAACACATTAATTCAGCTTAACTTCCACTGCTAAAAAGCAAAAACAAATGCTGAATTCCTAGACTATATTTTTTGTGGTTTGGAAAGAGCTTTAGGAAACAGTCTTAACTGCCCTTTTTGTGGTATCAACGTGGCTCAACTTAAACAGAATATTTGGTTTGTACATGCTGCCTGTATTACTTGTTAAGAGGCAAAATGAAGTACAAAATACACTTTTTTTTTTTTTGTAATGTAGTTATGTAAATTAGTGATAATCCAGTTCATAGCAAAGGGAGTCAAACATCATGAATTGAATTAAATGTTTTTCTCATTTCCAGCACTTTTGGTTCATGAATTGTTTTGTCATACAAGTCACCTTAACTGTAAACTGTTAATTATTTTTAAATACTAACCAAGTATAGATATATTTAGAATATCTGTGAAATTCTTTATAAATTAAAGTTTTGACTGCCTCGTACAAATAGAATCACTTCATATATTTTTAATTCAAATGCAAACAATTGTACATTTACATATTTTTGAATAGAGGAGTCAATATGAAGAATAAATAATGAGCAGAAAATGTGAATTCTGTATATGTTTTTTGGACTAGAATAATGTGTTTTTACCAGCACCTCAATAACTAAAAATGTTTTGAACTCCAACTGACTGCAAAGCACAAATTTGTCTTTTCCTGTTGTAACTAAGCAAAAAAAAAAAAAAAAAAGTATTTTATGTATATCTTTTGTGTCAGAGGAGAGGGATTTTTTTTGAAAGCACAGTTCCACAGTTCTTTTCTGATTCACTTCATGATCCTGTTAAGTGTCAGGCAACACATCATCTAGGCACTTCATCTGCTAGCAAAGCCCGTGGAGTTGAGGGAATTCAGCACTTGAAAAGAGATGAAAAAGTTTTTTGAGGAACCAGGTCCTTTTAATTCAGCATATAATTTGTAAAGTACATGAAGTAATGCGGAGGTCTTTCCTCTTCCTTAGCTGCATGTTTCCATTCAAACCCCATATAAATTTAAAACTCATTCATTCATGAGCAAGCATTTGTCAGAACTGGTAAGGAATGGGCAGTCAGACCTACAGCTTTCTCTGTATCTCGAAGGTAAGTTAAGTGAAGAAGAAATAGTAGCACAGAAAATCAGGATACTATCACAATACCAGATGTCAGCCACACAGTATCAGCCTAGATGTCTTTTTTTTTTTTTTTTTTTTTTTGCGGCAAGCAGAAGAGAACTTCTAGTGCAGAAAATCGGTCATCATCTACACTACCTTTGCCCATCCCTTGCAACAGGACACTAGGAAAGGAGCTGAAGTAACTACTTAATTTCAAGCTTGTTCTGACTTAGTAATAAGTGGTGCAGAAGTAATAATTATGTAATTATGTAAATAATAATGCCTCCTCCATGAGATTTTTTGGAGGAAATTGAATCAGCTGTATTTCACAGTACTGGACTACAAATGATTATCTAGGAAATGTTTCATGTCAAGAACAGCTTTGGATTCTTTAAAGTGGACAGATAAAATTTCATGACAATGGAAAATAACCTAACAAGATACTGCAATTTTTTCCCTCCTATTTGCACTCCCTTATATTCCACTTATATGCTATAGAAACATTTTAACATTAAAATAAAAATGTATTTAAAATTTGACATAACTCAAAAGTCAGATTGCTGAATTGCATCATTACATGTGTGACAAACAAAGTCTGCAGGCAGTTCTGTTTGAGGATGATACTGGAAATATCCAGAGAAGTCACTTTTTTATCAGTTCTGCCAACACTTTCTTCACTGTTTTTCTATGCATATCTGAAACTAACCAGGATAGTGAAATAGCTTGCACTGAGGAAACGTGCATTCATGAAACTGACGAGAAGCTTCAGTTAATTTTACCAAATAAACCTTTTGGGAACCTTGTCATTAACTGCTATCTATAAAAATGGTAGCTGAACATTCAGTTATCATTATTAATCATATAAAGACACCACAGATGTTCCAGTTCTTACAGAAACTATGGTAACACACAACAAAATTGTTGGGGGCTCTTTGAAGAATAGTTTAGACAACAGTAGCTAATTACTTTTAACATTTTTATTACATTTCTCATTAGGTTTATTGTAGAAATTAAACTATGACAAAGTACTGTTCATGAATTCCTGATTAAGACAAAATGATATTCCTAAAGTTACAGTTGGGCCAATATTCTCCTCATCAGTTATCCGAGATTCTACTGATAACCAAGATGTTGGGCTTGGTAGCTGGACAGATGGCCTAAAGAAGGGGAAATGATGGCTTTACATGAAGGAAAATGGAAGGTCTTGAGGCAATAGGAATTATCTACTTTAAATGAGGATGGTTGGTTCTAGTTCTTTGTCATGGTGAAGGTAGTTTCATGTTATGAATCTCAGAGAAGGTATAAAGCCAGAATTTCAGCATTCACTATGCCTCCTTACCTGTAGCTGAAATTTGGCAGCTAGTTGTCGGTACTGTGGGGAGTTGGGGTCATTAAGTTCAGCTGTGTACTCCTGATCAGTGAGAGTGACACTGAATTCTACCATTTGCTCTGCAGGCAGTTCTGGGACTGTGTTTGTTCCTAGCTCCTGGAAAAGAAGAGGAGAGAAAAAAATAGGAGAAATAAAGGTAAGTGATTTTTTCCCCCACATTTCAGTATTTAATAGGTAGAAGTGTTCCTTTTTAGGCCCCTCCCCAAATAGCTTTCTGAACTATATCCTACAAATGGTGAGGGTTCCCAGACACATCTGTTGGCTTAATTCTTCTGCCTTTGCAAACAAGTTTCTATTACTGTGACTGGAGAGTTGCCTTTTATATGCATAAATGAAGATAATGAAGAGAATCAAGCCATTTCTTGCAGAGTCACCAACTCTTCTTGTTTCCACTGTCATTAAAGTGTTATGGCTTCACTTGACACTTTGGAGGAAAGTTTGTGACATCAAGGAGAGGGACTAGCAAATGTTAAAAGCTGGCTGGTATCCTACCCTCATAATACAGGTGGTCAACAAGCAAGACTGCCAGACTGTCTGTTAGAGTTTCATGTTCAGATGTTTGTATTTGTTTTTTTTCTCCTCATAATAAAGTAGAATTGGCCCTACCCATGTTACACCTGTCCTGTGCAGTTGACTTTACTGCTATTAAAAGTACTCTTATTTTCTTTATTGATTCCCAACACTGTTTGCAGTTTTGGCCTACATTTAATAAATTTTTTCCTTTAATAGTGTTAATCTCCAAAAGCCAATTCATTTGTAGACTACCATGTGCTGGCCACAGGAAGGAAAGTTTCTATGAGTGCATTCAGAAAGATTTCCTAGCTTGTCCTGTATGTAATGTTATATTTTTGTTAATTTTGAGGTCAGGAGGTATCTCTTGTTCACAAATGGAGCTGAACTTTAAATTTCAAGTCTTGGAATGCTAGTACCTGAGGAAGTGATGCAGAAAGGCCACCCAGGAAACTCCTGTCTTCTGTCAATCCCTCCCTCCCTTCACAACTGTGGTTACTAATGTTAACACATACCACACCTGTGTTCCACTGCCAATATATTTTACTACAGAAAAAANAAAAAAGCCTTCTACTGTTTTTTTGAATAAAACCTTTCAGGGTTCTATCATGTTTGGCTGCTAAAAATAGGAAGGTCTTGTAACACAGAACAAGATTTTCTTTACTGCATTGACTGCATATACATTGCTTATTGCGGGGGATAAGAGAAAAAATAAGATGTTAATATAATAAAGAATAAATGAAAGGGGAAAGAATGCTTTCTGCTCCCATTGGTCCTGCATAACGTGACTCTGCTAAGTCATTACTTGGGATGCCTCAGTTTTGAAGGAAAATATGTTTTATGCTGTATATAAAAAATATGGCTCATCTGTTAAAGACAGTTCTGTTACATTCTACAATATAAACACAAGATCAAGGCATATGTACTTTCTATATGGTTACCCCATGGCTTTTGTAGCCAGCCTTTAGGAAGCTGCTTACAAAGGACTAGGCCGAGAAAGAATGAGGAGACCTATAACTGGTTAATGCCAATCTCCCAGTACATCTCAAACTTATCTAAAAAGAAGGCGATTTGAAAACCACTTTTTCCTCATATTTGTATCTGCTCTTTCCCTCCAACAGCTATGATACAGGTAGGTAGTTGAGACTTTTAAGATTATTTCGTTTCCCTGGGTCCTGAGGACGTAATTATTTCAGACAGTAAAAATAATGTTTATCTAGGATTATCCTGGTGTAATTCCTGTGCCAGAGCCGAGAAGCTTGCAGAGGTGGGATGGTGAGAGGTGGCAATTTCCTGTGGTGTGACAGCCGAGGTTTTGGCCTGCATTTCTAGCCTGAAGTTCTTGGTGGTGACGCTGAGACCCTGAGTTCACACAAGTGGGGAAGAGGTGGCACGAGCCTCTGCTTACACCCAGGACACGCAGACAGCAAAAAGCCCAGAGGGGCTTTCCAAGGAGCTAGACTATAAGGGTAAGCTCTTTAGAAAGAGAAAGAAACCTCAGAGCAAAGCAGAAGGGAAATGCAAGACACAGGCTCCCACCCGGGGCTCCTCAGCACTGTGGCCTACCCAGGGCCCTGGACAGGTCTCAGTCTGCCTTCAGAAGGTGTTTTTAATGAAAAGCAAGTTTGCAAAATGGTGTAAAATAAGCAACAGGCCCTTGATTAAAAGAAAAAAAGACTTTGCTTAAAAACAGGTTGCAATATTTTTATACTTCCGACTGCACACGCAAGCAACATCATTCATGAAATAGAATAGATGCTGATAAAACACTTCAGCCCTACTAGCAATAACAGAGGGGAGCGTTAATGGTTTATAAGCACTAAGCCTTAAGCACTAAGCACTAAATGGCTTCCCCCCCCCCCTTTTTTTTTTCTGCCCCTCCTTTTTTTTCTGCTAGCTGAGTTCAAAAATGAGAGGTGAGTCAAAAGGTGGGATAGGAAAACAGGCCGTCCTCACCTTCACAGGAGTCTTCGTGTCATTGACAATTTCATTGAGCAGTGTGCCGTTAGGTACTGGTGCGTATGGAGAGAGGGATGCACCGGGGGGACCTGGCAGGGTTTCAAATAAAATCAAGTGAGAACTGGTTTGTGCATCAAAAATGGACAAAAATCTTCACTTTTCTCTGTTGGTCAGGTGTCAGCTCCCTGAGATATCTTTGTCTCTATGATGGCCACTTTTCCTTAGGGATCAGTTTAAACTAACAAGAGGCTTTGACAGAGTTTTCCAGCTGGAGGCAAAGCTACCATGCTGGAAGTTGCTATCAGTAAGATTCTGTTATATTTGACCCTCATAAAAATATGTGTGCATGATATTTCCTCCTTGAATCAAACTAGTCATATTTACAGATTTTTATCATTGCATAAATTTCTATAATTTTTAAAGAACTCTGGCATACAACAGTACTGGTAGGTCTAAATGGAGCAATTACTCAAATTAATGTCTTGGCATCACTGTGACTCTCTGGCTAAAGTAATTGTTTATTTTCATCCATTAGCTTATTTTGGCTAACAAAATGCAGCAGCTCGAAATGCTATTTCATAAGTGAAGTAAAATTAGCTCTACTTACTACATATGAAATTGTGAAAACGTAGTTTATAAGATGCATTTAAAGACAGTGAAACAAATCAGAAATGCTACACTTGAATGACAGACATGCTGTAGAGAAATCAAAAAATGCTTCTTACAGAATGTTTTGCTAAATCGTTTTTATTGTACTTGACTGAACTTGTCATGCTTCTACTGCATTCATTCAGTTAGAGCCTTCTAGGATCTATGAGTCACAGATTTTAGAAATTCTATTTAATGGGCAGGTACACAGCAAGCAGATTTGACTTTACCTGTAGAAACAGGAGGAATGTCTTCCAGCTTTTTGCCACCTGTTTTCTCTGTGGATATTTCATCTTTCCTATCAATCAAATAGAAACGAGTGATTTAATGATCAGCATGCTGTACTGACAATGGTGAAGGTGTAAAAAATGTAGAAATGGCACCTACATTAAGTGTAGTTAAATGAAAGAAGTTATTTGTTATGAAATATTTCATAAACTGGTTAAACAGGGCAATGGAACATTAGATCCTGTTTTATATTCAACAGTTTATAGAAATACTTGCTTCTTTTCCTCTTCTTCAATAAGGTATTTGTTCTTACAGTGAACAAAAATACTGATCAGATATATTCCTCCACCCAGTCCTGTCAGGAGTTTGCTCATGAGGTTTCATGAGTGATTTTCTCTGAGCAGTCGGAAGGATAGGGTCACAGAGATGAACATGGTGCACAAAATCTTCTTTTCCTGTCTTCAAAGTCAATGAATAGTTGACCACTGACAGTAATGAGAACAAGACCTTATAAATTATCTAAACCAACTGATTATGTCCTTTGTTATATCTCATCCTATCAGGATAGCTCGGTGAGTGCTTTGGGCTTCTTCTAATTTTATAGCCAATGGACATTTCATTGTTTCAAGGGCATTTCATGCTTTGGTGTGAGGAGAGAATGGGAGGACTTTTTGTTCAGTTGTCAGCCTGCACTAGAATATCATCAGGGTACTTCCAGCTAATGATAGTTTCAAATCTGATTCCTGGGACAATATTATTATGATTATTTGGATTTGGATCTGGATGTAATATTTATGGGTTAATGCTTCCCATGGTCCCCATGGCAGACAGCTGAAACCTCAAGTATATGATAGGTACAGATTGTTTACCTTACACGACAGGATCAGTTTTTATATTGTTAGTGTTACTATTTATTGTTTCTGTTGTACAGTTATGTGCTGATGAGTAAATTTTGGAACTGAGACTGTTAGCTTCCCTAATAGGCAGAAGTGGTATGTATAAACACGTACAAATGTACACGTTGTAGTATATGTGTTAAGGATTCCTGCAGTTAAGACTATAGAATAATTTCTACTCTAAAAACTAATATCTGTTAACTCTAAAAAAACAATATTAGCTTTTGGAAACATGTAGATTCTTAGATAAGAATCTTCTAAGTCATACATTGAGGTTTTTCTTGCCTAATAGTTGAGGTGAAAATTTCAGTAGTTTTGGGTTGTAAGTAGAGAGGGAAAAAACAACAAGCAAATAAACAAACAAACAAAAAAAACCAAAAGAGCATAAAAATAAAAAGCCCCATCATGGAAGTTAACAAGGATAGAGTTCCTATACATTTGTATAAAAATAGCTATTATTAAGGCAGTGCATACAGGTGGAGTGTTTGTGAAAACTGATGTAAGTGAAAGACCTAAGGGCACTGCAAATGTGTAGTGGGATGTTAACTGAGACAACATGAAGCTTGTAGCCTAGACAGAAAAGATGGCTGGGCTGCATTCCTACACAGGACCAGCCTAGCTGTTTTGTAGCGTAAATAAAGAGTATGGACAACTCCTGACTTACCACATTCTCTGGATATCTTACGTGGTGAGAACTACATTTCTATTTATAATGTTTTCACAATGTCAAATAATTGGAGATTTATCTCTCTATGTGATAACTTACAGAAGTTATCACATTTCCCCCAACCACATAGTATTAAAGATGAAGTCCAACAATGCATAATCACAGCTGCCTGTATTTCCAGCTAAAATATTAGTAATTTCATAGAATTTACCTCATTTTCTGAATTGTGCTTAGAGAAAACCACACTGTTTACATAGAGCATAAGGACTGTGAAATCAGTCGCTTCACTTATTGCCTTGCTGCTGCTGTTTGCACTAGACTGAGCGAGAAGACCTCCCTTTGGACTTCTAGGGGAGTTTAATTAGGCCCTACATTATTAAAAATACATTTATTAGAGAGAAGAACACTCAAAGCTCCCATGTCATAATCAATAAAGATACATAAGACCTCTGTGAAAATGAGACAGTATAACATATGAATAGAAAAGATTATTTGGTACATTTGAAAATCTAAGAATATTTGAAAGAGAAATAATACATTCATCAGAGAAACTGTGGACAATGATTTGTTTGGCTGTACTATAGTATTTATATGCAGAGAGTTCAGTACTGTAACTTTAATCCTGCCATTCTCAGACTTCTTAGCATTACCAGGAGCATAATACTTTTCCAAGAGAGTTTTCAGAATAAAGCATCACATTACTTTACAATAGCATGACATGTAAAAATACAGAGGAAAGTGAAAGTGAAGGCATAGCATTTTCATATTATTTCTCAAGTAGCCTCCCAGATAAATTTTTTTTCAGCGCTCTGATTTTCCTTTTGAAAAGTATAGGAATCATGTGTAATCTTTTGTCACGCTCTCCATTAATTCTAGTCTAATGTAAGGCCATGGCCCTGCCAGTGATTCATGCTTACATTAGTCTAAGAAGACATCCTGTGGTGTCTCCAAGTGAACAGGCAACTCAGATATTTGCCTGCCTTAATTATTTGTGATTCAATTACTGTGTTCTGTAACACATACAGCATACACATCTCTCACGGCACACACCAAATACACCACAGTGCTATCCATATATATGTTCACATCCACACACATCTACACATATCTGTTTCAAAAAAGGCAGTAACATCAAGTGCCGAGGTTCTACTTTTGCTACTTACCTTTCCTGGAAGGTTCTATGTTTTACTCGCTGCGAAAAGATTAAGAAAAACAGCATTTTACTAGTGGATGTGTCCAGCCATTGAGCAGAAGCCTGTTAGCTCTTTTGTTTACTGTACTTTTATGTTTTTCTTCTAACACATGCCCCCTCCTCTTCCTGAGCAATACTTTGCCCTTATATAAGCAGATGGGGAAGTGACTTGGAAGTCTCCCTCAGTTTTTACATAAACGTCAGTAATTCTTACCCGTTGGATTATTTCCAGGTGCTCTTGGGAATTGCTGAAATTTTTGCCAATGTCGAATATGCAGAAGGTTTCCCTCTGGCAGGCAGTAACCCAGTTCTGGTATTCAGAAGTATCAGGAATCCGATCCAGAAAAATACGAAAGGCTTCCCACACAGCTTCCTGGCAGACTGAGTAAGAAGAAAGAGGCTAGGGATGGATACTTTGTACCAAAAAGTAAAGTTGAAAGCCTTTTTAAAGTGCTTTGGGATTTACATATTTTAATGTACTTAGTAAATAAATCCTTCTTCTAGGTATTTCTAGGTCTTTTAAGTATTTTTGATTTGACAGTCATTTGCCTTAATGCTGAAGGATTAGTTATATCTGAGTTAAGGACTATAATTTCACTCATTTTAAGACAGATTAATTTGGCCCAACATCATCAGTATGAATAAAGGGCAAACACAAAGCATACTCTGTTCACCTCAAAGATACAAACAGTGGATGTTCCAGTGACAGCAAACAGGGAGGTAGATAAAAATATATCTAGCAGTCTTCATACTGGAATAATCAAAATTTTAACTGTATACAAAGGTTTTGTACATTAGAGTGGTTAACTAGGCATAGAACAAGTTAATCAGAACATATATAAGATTTCAATATTACTAGAATCATAGAATAATTTAGGTTGGAAAAGATCTCTAAGATCACCAAGTCCAACCGCTAACCTAGCACTGCCAAGTCTACCACTAAACCATGTCCCTAAGCACCACATCTACATGCCTTTTGAATACCTCCAGGGGTGGTGACTCAACCACTTCTCTGGGCAGCCTGTTCTAATGCCTCACAACTCTTTCAGTGAAGAAATTTTTCCTAATATCCAACCTAAACTCCTGGTGCAACTTGAGGTCATTTCCTCTTGTCCTATCGCTTGTTGCTTGTGAGAAGAGACCAACCCCCACCCTGCTACAGCCTCCTTTGAGGTAGTAGCGGTAGAGAGCGATAGTGGTAGAGAGTGATAATGTTTCCTCTGAGCCTCCTCTTCTCCAGGCTAAACAACCCCAGCTCCCTCAGCTGCTCCTCATAAGACATGTTCTCCAGACCCCTCACCAGCTTCGTTGCCCTTCTTTGGACCCGCTCCAGCACCTCAATGT
>VXAA01005254.1:148534-184387 GCA_013399115.1 Anseranas semipalmata | reverse complement strand
CGGTCCAGCCTATCCAGATCTTCCTGCAGAGCCTTCCTACCCTCAAGCAGATCAACACATGTGCCTAACTTGTTGTCATCTGCAAACATACCGAGGGTGCACTCAATCTCTTCATCCAGATCATTGATAAATACATTGAAGAGAACTGGCCCTAATACTGAGCCATGGGGGACACCACTAGTGACTGGCCTCCAACTGGATTTAACACAATTCACGACAACTATTTGGGCACAGCCACCCAGCCAGTTCTTTACCCATCAAAGCGTATGCCAGTCCAGGCCATGAGCAGCCATTTTCTCTAGGAGAATGCTGTGGGAAACAGAGTCAAAAGCCTTCCTGAAGTCAAGGTAGACCACATCCACAGCCTTTCCCTCGTCCACTAAGCGCGTCACTTTGTCATAGAAGGAGATCAGGTTTGTCAAGCAGGACCTGCTATTCATAAATTCATGCTGACTGGGCCTGATCACCTTGTTGTCCTGTATGTGCCACATGATGGCACTCAAGATGATCTGTTCCATAACCTTCCCCAGCACCGAGGTCAGATTGACAGGCCTGTAGTTACCTGGGTCCTCCTTCTGGCCCATCTTCAACAGAAAATATATTTTTTAAATACAGCAGGCTAAAATTATTTTCTTATATTCTAAATTTCCAATGTATTTAGCCTTTTCAAAGTCTTAAGGACTTTCTGTGGCATATACATGCTTTTATGTTTCTTTAAGCACCTCTACAAAAATTGAATGACTTAGTATAGGTAAAATTCCTTTAGAAAGAACACAATTTCCTTCCTTTCTACACAACTATACACACTCATATATTCAACATTAAAAATTTCCTCCATGGTGATGAATCACCCAGTTAAATGCCAGGCTACATCAGACAAGATTAACAGGGACTGTGGCTGTGGAGAGAACAGTAGCTTTCTGCATTATTTAGGGAAATGAAAGTGAACACAAAAAGAAAATATGGCAGTGGAGGAGATTTGGAAGAGATGGTTTTCAGGCACAGCTCTAAAGGACATCTATTTACTGGATGCTAACTGATTTAATTACCTGAGAGTGTATAAAACATGCAATAGTGGAGATTAGTACTTGTATGTAATTCCAATGTCTCACTGCTTACGCAAGAAAGCTGTGAAGTTGAGCTGCTGCATGTCAGAAACATGCTAGAATGTATATTTGGTCTTGGTCTCGTTTTTTTTTTTTTTTTTTTTTTTGAACTATTTCCTAGCAGTCAGAACTCTGTCAGGCATTTCAGGGAAAACTTGTAAAAGACAAGTTCCTGCTGGAAATACCTTGCTCTCTAACATTGTGAGTGAGGATCATGACATGCATGAGGTGAGGGAAGGGAGAAAGCACCAGGAGGTAGGTTATAAAATGTCTGCCCAGAAATACTTTACAGGGTCTATTTTCCTTATTTTACCTAGCACACAGGTCCTAGGTATCACTGCAGAAGTGAGTTTTTGAGAGTCACAGAGGGCCAGATAGGGCTACACTTCTGAGTGCACTTTTACCAGCATCTCGCTGAAGTTTCCTCTTTGTTTTAAGTTGAAACCATTTCTAATTTCAAAAGATTCTGGAAGATAAACTGATCCCCTCTCCAGACAGCTACTGCCTACCTGACTAACTATGCTAGTCTTTGGATCCCCATTCAGACACTAGCCTATCTCCACACACAAAATGTTTGGATTTCACTTGACTTGGCACAGCCTCCAACTAAGCCTCAAATGATCCTGTCTGTATCTAGGTCATGTTTGAAATCACTGAGTGGTGCAAAGAGATCCTCAGGCTAGCACAGACCTGGCCAGGATGTGCTGTTCTGTGTGGACTTGCCCGCTCACCTGCAGAAATGCTCTCTTCTGCATGTTGACCCCTGCAGGGCCTGTGGACACAGTTGTAGAAGATAACTAATATGGCTTGGTGGCAGCTAGAACCAATGTGCTTTGAGCAGCATCAGTTCAGATTATTGCAGCTATCGTTCTACCTCCCATCAATGGGTGACTGCCTCTGTTGCTACTTGGTGATTCCTCTGGTATTCTTAGAGTCAACAAAGCCAGCTGTATTTTTAGCTTTATGGAAGGATAATGTTCACTCACTTGAGATGAAGGAACAGACTTCTTCAAAATGTTGTTTAAAGTTAAATGCTTTTAGAGAAGGGGAATTTCGAGCAAATTAGAAAAAGCATTTTAATAAAGCCTTGCTGGCAATTTAAAAACTGTTGCCTTTAGCACTTTGCACGGTTCATTACTGTGAGATGGGACATTTATTTTCAATACTTGGTACACGCTTTGACTTAGGGTGAGATAATTATCTGCATTATCTAAAATACCAGTGTCTCTGCAATTAGTGTAATCAGTCCTAGGAATGGGTATTCTCAAAACTTGCTCTAGGCATGTACTCACATGGCTGTGTTAGGGCACCATGCTAATAACTCAGCAACCTGCCCTCCCAGTAGAGCATCTGTGTATGGAGCAGAGGGGGACAGATCATTAAAAAGCAACAGGCTGTCTTTTGAAAAGATTTATTCATTATGAGCTAGCAGTTAGGGATACTTTCTATCATCTTTTCCTCATTGACAGCTCTCTGGTATCTTGTTTTTCTGCATAGTAACTGCTGAATAAAGATCTAATATCTGAAGAAAAGCAATCCAGTTTTCAGGGTTTAGATAAACTTGACAAGTGGCCAGCTGAGGAGGCATTGTAGCTGATTCCATGCATGTTCTCAGTTTACCCCACATGAAGGACTGTCTTCATCCTGATAAAGGTTTTCCATTAGTAACTGAGCACATATATCTGAGCAACTTTGTGTTGTGTGCTCATTCCCAAGAGTGTTGTAGTGTGAATTACTTAGAATATTAAAAAAAAAAAAAAAGGTAATTTTCCTAAGAAAGTGGTAAAATTCTCTAGAGGACAGATGATCCACAGTGCTGTTACACTTCTAAATGTTTCATGGGACTTGGAGGGGTAGAAGTAGTCTTCTAGACTTTAGATAAGGAAAACAATGGACCTGAAGGTATGTCTACAAAACAAAATGAAGATAAAATTGTCCCACTGATAGGCTATCCAGTGCAGGCTGAAGGACTCCTGCATGGCTACCAGATTATCTTTCCATAAAGGCTTGTACTGTGGTTACTAGATGCCGCTTCAAGAATAATGCTTGCATCACCAGATTTTCACTTCTGCCTTTTTTTTTTTTTTTTTCATTTATCTCTTTTGTCAGGTACATTAGCATACTCAGCTGGGAGGACAGAAGTCTTGGGTTTTGATCTTTTCCTTGAAGGAAAGGTTTTTTGAAGTTTTAACCAACAACAATGGAAAATATGCAGCTGTTCAAGGGAGCAGAAATACCTTTTTCTGAATGAGCATACAAGTTATTCAGCTGCAGTCATCTGTTCTCTTGTGTACTTTTGGGGAAGTACTCTGGCTTCAGCTGAAGAACTGGGTGACACCTACTCAGAGAAGTTTGTTAGTGTAGAACGCTGTGCTGGGAAAGAGGAGGTATAAGTTTAGACCTGCTTGCACTACAAGGCTTACAGAGTCCAATCTCCCACTCTGAAGTGACAAGCTGCTGTCCAAAAGGATGTTAGTAGCATCACCATCAGTTTTTAAAGGAAAATGTCACAGTTGCAGTTCTTTGAATTCAGATTAATGGTACCAGCCTGTCCTAGGAGACCTTGTTTTAAGACCAATTAGGAACATAACCAGTGAGTTTTAGGGATTTTCAGGATTAATTCATGTTTCAGAAAGGTTTTTTGGATCAGCTTCTTTGACATAGGTTTCAGAATTCTCTCTAATGCCCATTGGCATGGAATTCAGTCCTACAATAGATTCTGAAAATGTTTGTATGCATTGGAATGGCTATAGACATTGGTGTACCTTGTCCATTTTGCCTATGGGAAGTGGCTACTGGAGTAAAATTTTTGCAGCTCTACATCCAAGCTTCATTTCAGAGGGAACAGGCTGGTTCCCTGAAAGAGAGTTGGGGAGCAACAGAGTAGCATACACGTATGTGAATGGTTGGAGACCAATACAGAGGAACAGATACATAAGTGAAATTGATTTAAGAGAGTAGATGTTACCTTAGATACTTGCATCCCTGAAGTGATGACTATGTTTTAGAGTTAGCTTTGGACTATCTAGTTGCAGTCCCCAAAT
The DNA here is from genome assembly GCA_013399115.1 of Anseranas semipalmata. Classification (NCBI taxonomy): domain Eukaryota; kingdom Metazoa; phylum Chordata; class Aves; order Anseriformes; family Anseranatidae; genus Anseranas; species Anseranas semipalmata. The sequence continues at coordinate 180,237 of VXAA01005254.1, read as the reverse complement.
ATGCATTTTTTAAATACAATTTGGAACAGCCACTGGATGGGGAAAAGAGAGGGAGGAAGAGAGGACATATCAAAAACAGAGGGCTGTTTGCATTGTGCTCTATAGGGACCTAAAACTGGGGTGGTAACTCTATAAGCTCTCTACAGTCAATGGAAGAAAAAAGGGAGGGAGGGAAGGAGAGAGGAAGTTGGGAGAGGGCAGAAAAAGCATTCTAGATTGTTTAAAATAAGACTAAGGTCTTGGCAGATGCTGCTGACAGTTATATTGTGCTTGTATTGTACCAACACTGCCTTAGTCTTAATACAACTACAGATACACCAATGTATTTGTGAAATGACAGATGAATAGTTCCATTACCTGTCTGGTATGGGTGGAATTAATTCTGAGTAGCATAGATAGTACTTGCTATACTTTTGAGAAAAGTGGTACATCTTTACACAGTAGCGCCAGCATGATTTGGTCTTCACATTCTGCCATGCTAGAAAATTATGCCATTACATTGAGATCATTAGTCTTTTGAGTGCCTTGTTTTATTCTGTTCTGGTAATTGTCTGTCTTGAGCTGTGCTGATTTACATGTAATATTTAATCATAAAGTAAATATCAGATACATTGTTTAGAGCTAAAAACAAGATTCTGGAAAATTATTGGGTTTTGTCAATACTTTCAGGGAAGAATTACAAGCTACAATCATTATCTTACCTCTTAATCTATAATAAGCTTGGTGACTGGCTAAAATCTGCTTCACTGATTCTTGTGGGCAAACTTTCACACCAGTTGAGAAAAAGGATGACCTCTTTGTTCGGTGTTTTGCCATGTCAAATATCCGCCTTATGGTTGACACTCTGGACCTCTTTGTTGTTCTTTCTGCCTTGTCTGTCCCTGGGGTGTCTGCAAGATGTTTGGCTTCACCGCGATTTATCTTATTAGGGCTTTCTGGAAAAGATAAAAGGTAAACATGTACATGAAGATATATTGCATAGGCAGTATGCAAGATCATGACTGGAAAATGTTTGTGAACTTGAGAGCTCTTTGTGTTTCACTGTATTGATGTTGTAAATGTACTGAATGAATTAATGTGTTAGGGAGAAATGTCCTTTGATCACTCTGGGCAACCAGGACACAAAAACTTGGTACCTAATTTCCTTATAACTCATCATGTGACCCCCAGGTCACACGGGGTAAAAGTTTTAGAGGCCCTAAATCTTGTTTTCAAAAGTGACTTTGGGTTAGATCCACAAAGGACACTGAGGTGCTTGAATTTTGTGCTACAGCATCTCATTTATGAGTCTGTAACCCTATACAGAAATTTACAGCACTCTGATAAGTAACTGTATGGAGCTTGTGGAAAACCAAGCATATCTGTATTAGCTTGCAGTATAAAAAGATGTCTATGCTAACAGATATGTAATATGAGAAATAGTTGTATCTTAAATCTACACCCATTTAGATGTTCTTGTCTTTGCTCTGGGCTTCAGGGCACATCTCCCTTCACATTGGGTTCATATTCTTGAACCCACCCTGTGAACTAGACATTGAATCATGTTCTTTCAAAAGCTGAACAGGAGTTTGATTGTCTTTGGGGAAAGAAGTAGCTGTTTCCAATCTTCCTCTTTTGCTCCACAGTGCACTCCTCTTTCCATCCTTCACCAAAACTGAAGTATTAATCAGAACAGACTGCAATTATGCCACTGAATGATAGTGTCGTGAATGCTCTGGCTCTTTTTATCTCAGTAGATCTTTAATTATTATCAGCAAAGTGGAACAGTTACAGTAGAAAAAAGTGAGATCAGTGAGTGGGAATTGAAGATCTAGGTTTAAGTTTTACTTATGCAGCTATTCAGTTATGAAAAATGGAAATGCTTCTAGATTGTCCAAATAGAATTGAGCACAGAAACCGCCATCTTAGAAAGCACACAAAAACTCAGGACTCATTTTGTCACACTTCCTAAGTATAAGAGATGGTGTATTATGTGACAGCTAAATTTCATGTTAAAATGTTAACAATAAAAATAACATACAAAGTATAAATTTAAGCAAGCTGAAATGCAACATTTTACAGGATCATGCAACAGGAGCCATTACTATATTTTAGGTTATCTTCCAAAATTTTGCATACATTTTAATAAAGATGTTAAAGTTCATATGGAAATATCTATTTTGTTGTATTTTCATACATTTGATTTTATGCATTTTCATACATTACAATGAAAAATAAAGTAAAATATAAACAGAATAAAAGGCTTGTTGGAAGAACTGTTTAGAAAAGAAAGGGTAAATTCTGTAGATACCTGGAAAACTTGAAGGGAGAAAATGTAAGAAAGGCATGGTATATGTATGCCTAAATTGCTTTAAAGAATGGTTTAAAAACTTTTAAAAGAATAATAAAATGAAATAATATGGTTCTAAAGGAATAAGTTTAGTGAGAGTAATACTCTCAAAAAATGAAGAGTAAAGCATTATCAGTTTGCTGGAGAAAGAAGAAATAACATGCTGCAGTTAAGAAACACTAATTATCATGTACTTATACAAATCAATAGAAAATAAGGAAGGTAAAAACACATTATCTTGACAATTGGGAACTTTGTTAATTAAACGTTTAAACACAAAGTTAGCAGATGAACAATAAGGGAAAAATAAAAAAAAGCATACTATTGCAAAAAGAATAGTACTTCAAGTAAAGAATGGGAGAAATTCTACCATATATGTCAGTGTATATCTATATATCTATATATTTATATATCTATCTCAGTTCTTATTTAACTTCAGGATTAGCATTCAATGCTTTCTGTATAAAAGCCATAATAATGGCATTAATATTATGAAGTAGGTGGTACTCTGATATGGAAAGAAGTTGACTGCTTGATTATGAAGAACATTTTACAAATATAGGAGTTTATATAATGAAGGCAATTGTTATGGTTTTGCAAAACATGCTAGAGGCAACAGCCTGCAGGCCTAGAACTATCTAATTGTTGCAAGGTAAATGAAAATGATGATGCAATCATATAGTGCTTGTCATAAAATGCAATGGCAGTAACTAGTTTTTCACAGTAATGTCAGATCATGGACCGTAAAGGTAACACTGTATGAAAGGATCTTGCCCTGTAAAAACATGGCCCTGGGTCCACCAGAAGCCACAAGGGGCCAAACACTAGATCATTCCAGAATGATCTGAATGATATACATAGAGAGCGATAGATTTACCACCAAGGAAGATCCAATGCCAGTAAAATCTCAGAGCAGCCCCCTGAAATCCTGTAGAAGAAAATACCAAAAATCTACATGGAAAGAAGCCAGTTGTAAGTCTATTACTTGTTACAAGCTCTATTAACTGCTATAGCCCAGCTGCCCAGGGAGTCTGACCAACTGGGGCAGAGGATTTTGTCATTAAGCTGTTTGATAGCTTTTGCTTGGAACAGAGGCCTTTCTTGAAGGATTTGCTTCTTCCCCAGGATTTGCCCCTAAGTCATTAACTTGAATTAAGAATTATACTATTCATAAGACTGACAAAGGAGATTCTTCACAAATGATTGTTGTAATGACCTTGAATTCTCTCCCTATTCTCGAATTAGGGTTATTGTTTGGGCTTTTCAATCTGAGAAAGTGACCATACATTATCTGCTTCCAGTTATCACTGTTCCACTTGCCTACTCAGGGTAGGCATAAGCTTTTTTTCTCTTTTCTGTCTTCCCATTCAATTTCCATTTTTGTGGGAGGGATCTGTTGCTTAAGCATGCTTACTGTAATAGGTTTAATTCCATTTATATCTTGTGGTTAGTAAATTTCCTTCATTAGACTAACCTTTATTACCACCGATTCTTGAAATGATTTTTTTGCTAAACTTCAGCAAAACTTGAATTTGAGAAAACATCACCTCACTCTCTCCAAATTATTTTCCAATACTTATTTCCTAGTATTTACTAAATATAAATGGAAGTAGACCTGTTTTTTAGTACAAACATTATTTGTTCATAATTCTTCAGATCCGTGCTTTCTCCTGTGTCTTTGGAAATTCTGAATTGAGAAATTTTCAGCTAAGACTAAGATAACTTCACCTAAGGTGGTTCAGCCATGTGCTTGACTATAATATGACTCCATCTACATCTTTTTTGATGCTTTGCTTTTAGTGTCCTCATTTGAAAAAATTATAAAAAGACTTGTGCTATTATGACATTGAACCCATATATATTATTTGGTCCCTTTTCTTTTTACTGTGCAACATAGTAATTGAGTGAACTGGAGTGTTGCAAATTTTATAGGGTACATCATCTGATCATGTAAAAAATCCCAACAATACTAGGCTGTTTCACTCTTCTTAAAGTCATTTTTTTGTAATTTTCTGTTGTTCTCATTCTCTTTTCTTAAACAAACATATATAGAGTTAATATATTCAGTGTTTATTCTGATCAATTATTATTATTATTATTATTATTATTATTTAGCTCCCTTATTTCACAAAGGTGAGCATCTCAGTTTTACCTTTAAAAGGTATGTCTAAGATTTTTTTTTTTTTTCTCAGAATGAAACCCGAAATCCTCTGAATTAGGTCAGGCCTGTCCCCTATGTCTCTTGAGAACTGCATTATCAAATTTATAGCCTCACTAAAAAAAAACAGGGCAGGAGAAATAGATTTCAAAGGTGAGAGTTGCTATGTGTTTTTAATAATTTGCATGATGAATATTTAACAGGATTCTAGAAAAAAAGAGTTAAAAGCCATTCAGGTAATGACTGGGAAATACTGAGATCATCTTTTATTTGCTTTTATAAACATAGGGGCAAGAAGCTTGTATTAATATCTTTTTTTTTTTTTTTTTTTTTTTTTTTCTATAGAGCTTTATTCATTCCTAGCTGTTAATAGTATCTGTTCTGGGAAATCTCTAATTTTGTTGTTGGTTGTTTTTTTTGTTTGTTTGTTTGTTTTTAGCAATGTAGACAATCTATGTGTAGGAACATTTATCTACAGCATAAATTCAGAAGTAGACTTCTAGTTTCACTTGACCTTAGAAAATTAAGATATCATTCTATCCAAAGAGAAGAATTTAAAATATCATAACTAAAGGTTTTAGCTGTAGAATTCAGGGTGATATGAGGACAAAACTGTTGAAGTCTGAATAATTCATCATTAAAATCATCACAAGGTCTGACATGTATAAGAAAGCTGATAAGTCTGAAAAATAAGTGGATGTTCTTAGAAAAGCAAGAAATGTTTGATTGATAAATGAGACATACTGCCTTCAGAGTGAAATAATTATTAATTAAAAGATGAAGCTTGTGTAAGGGGAACTACTGAAATAGAACAAGAGAAAAGAGGGTAAATTAAAGAAAGATGCCATAATTGTGCTTATGTGATCCAATTAAATATACAGCAGGGCGAGCAGGGCCAACAACCTCTTTGTTGATAATTCAAACAGTAACAAAAGCAAGGATGACTAGTCATGGAAAGTTGATCTTGAGATCTCTGAAAGGGCTGCTTAGCGTAAACAGCAGATGGAGCACAGAAAGCACAAACAGAGGTAATATCCTGCACTCTTCTCTCAGAGTTGGTCTCCTCCTGTCATGGGGGTAGTGAGGACCCCAAATTCAAATGGCACTTGCCAGTGACAGACAGGGTGCCTGTGATGTGTTCTCTCCTTATATTCCTTTTTATGTTCTTTTTATGCCATTTTGCCTCAATCCCAGCTGCATGGGAAGGGTCTGACCAGACTCAAGGAGCTTAGATGAGCAGGGAAAGATTAACATATGGCATGGCTTTATGCAGCCTAGGTCCTGCATATGTGGATTATATGTCTTGCTTGTACTTCTCTTTGGGTCCAATTTATTCCGTAACTATTGTTAATGCACACAGTGAAAGAACTTTGAGAGGCATTGCTGAGGGCAGCATTTGTTGCATCCTGGTGGGTAGTGAGTCTTATCTAGGAGCTACCTGGGCTAGCTGAGGCACTGGAGGGAACTCAGTTTACATCTCACTTCTTCAGGCTTAGCGCACTTAGCCAGTGAACTGCTGAAAGAAAAGGAGCTGACATAGGTGCCTAGCTTCAGAAGAAGCTGAGCAATGGTCAGAGGAGAATGCCTGTGTTCCTAAAGGAGAGGAAGTGGGCTAAGGCATTTATCTTAAAATCAAATTGAATTAATTTTATTTCCTCAAAATTGATATTGGCAACAATGAGCTAGGTGATTCCTATTTGGTATGTTGGCTTGTGTGAATGCCAAACACATGCTATCACCTGTGGAATGAGGCCCAGGTATCCAATTGTGGCAAGGAGCTATGGGGGCCTGGGCCAGGCCTCCAGCTTGGAAGACCCTGTGCTCAGTTGACTGAGTCCACTAGCAAACTTTCTGCACAAGTACCATGAAGCTGGTGTCTACATACCCAACAGTACAGAACCTCTAATGTACCTCCAGTATCTTGTGTTATGCAAGATTCAGCGTTAAGTTACATTTCAAGAGGTGCTAGGCCTTGCCTGTGCAGTGGGGACTCTGTGCTGGAGACAAAATAAATCTGATCCCTGTATCTCTCACTTGCATTCAGCATGACAAAACGTTACCTGCACAGTTCACAAACTGTGCTCAAGCCCACTAAGGCACAGGAGAGGAGTGCCGGGCTCCTAGGTTGGAGATAAAATATCAAGGTATGTAAAAGATAGGTTCTATAATTTTCAGCCTTTTAAAGCCTATGTTTTTGTTTTGAGTTAGATCTGTATCAAGAGATTTTCCTTCCCAAGAAGGAATTCTTCCATCCTTCCCAGGAAGATGGTGGGTTTTCATAAATCCTGCTTCTTGGCAGGAGTGCATGACAATGATCCTTTAAACATTTACGGAAAATGAAGAATTTTATTTGTGTTAACATCATACTCAAATAAGAAAAGACTCCCATGAATCCTTATGCGATATATTCCTGTTGTTTTATTTCTGTGAAAAATATTAAATATTTGGTTATAGTGAAACAATCTGCACCTCAGAATATATATGGCAGTAAACTTGGAGAAGAATGTGATAAATTTCTTTTGAAATATATGGCTAAAACAATGACTATAGTAAAAGTCTAAATTTTCACCACCCCCCACCTGTTTGTTTTAGTGGTGATACATTCAAAGCTAGCAGAAGGAATTAAGTAATAGAGGTTTATTCTTCTTGTTCACAACCCTTTAACTTGGATTTACATTTTGGTACCAAAGACCACTGTTTTAGTCAACCAAGGTGCTCTGGAATGTCAGTAAGTGTGACAGATTTCATATCTGCAAGTAGTTAACTCTGGGAAACTGAACTAGACATCATAACCTCCCAGCTGTTTGATTGCTCCCACCTACTCACAGAAATCTGTGTGGTTTTCTATGCCAAGTGGAGAAACACAATTGTTAAATCAACCAACTTAAGAAAGTAGGCTAAGAAGGTGGTTGTTTGAAACATAATTTTTATGAAATGAAAGCTCAGGCCTTATTACAGACCAACATAGTATTTTATCCCTCTGTAAATAGACAATTTGGTAACATCCTTGAATTATGCTAGCTATACAATTCATGATAAATGAACTGTGGTGAATTATCTACCTATTACAGTTGAGAATAGAAAACATTTTATGCTCCAGGAAGATTCTCCTGCTTTTGTGAATACAGTTGTCATATACTGAGCAGCAATGAATTTACATTCACCATAAATGCAGCCTGTACCAGCCACAAATATTGAATATGCAAAAAATCTTTAGTCAACACATGATTCTGACATATTTCTTTCATAACTGAAAGAGCACCATAAGAAACTCATGTTTTCCTTGGCACCTTATGTTTCATTTAGTGTAGAAATATATCCTTTCTCTTTCAGACAGATAAATGCAAATTCTGGTAAAGAATCCTCACTGTTATTCATCAGTTCTGGAATTCATAAAGAAAATACCATGCCATCTATGGTTTCATTGCCAACATCTGAATCCTTTAACAGTCTGGTTAAGGTCCAACATTCAGACTAGAAACAGTATTGAAGAATGATTGCTTTTAAAGTTAGTGTATGAAACATATATCTATTTGTATTACCTTGGCCATCTTAGAAGCATTTGGCCTGAAATCCTCTGCTATTATCTCATATGGCTTGCATCAAAGCATTAAAGAGAATGCTTTAAATGTTTGAGTTGTTCTTGGAGGAACGCATCCCATCTGTAAGTGATGAAACACTCACTTGAGCACCTCTGCTATTCATTTTCTAACCAAACTTACTTCAGATGTACAGCCAACCTCTGAGAAAGTCGGTGAGAGAGCATAAGGTCAAGTTACAGTGATATATTGCCATGTTTATCAACATATCAATAATTGTGATGGCATGAGTCAGAGTCACAGTGCAGAATAGTCTTACTGAGGTAGCTGTATTCAAATATGACGACAATTAGGATGGTTGGCATCCAGGATCCAGAGGTCTCTGTGCTACCTCTTTGCCTGAACTTTTGTAATTGGAACTGGTCAATTTTTCTCACAGTTTAGGGGCACTCATCCTGCAATACAATCTACCGTCTGTATTGACTCCTTCTTATTTTGACAGAGAGTGACTTGGTCTTAACCATACTGAACTTAGCTATCTCCCAAGATGAATAGTAGAAAAGCCTAAGCGTCAAGCTGCACAGACCAAGTTAGGTTGGAAGGACATCTGGAGATCACCTAATCCAGTTCCTTGCTCTAAGCATGGCCATTGTCTGATCCAGAGCAAATTGATCCACTTTTGATGGGGAAGAAGAGAGGGAAAAGAACTTCATTAGAACTGTCTCCATTAGTGCCATAACCACAAAATCGTAAAGTAAAAGGATAGCGTAAATTGCTGGGGTTTCTATGTTAACTCGTCTGTATGAAAGGAAGACTTGGAGCATAACTACTAAAACTGGCATTTCAGGTAACTTAGGTTCAGGGATACTTAGACTGTTAATACATGATTGAATAAAGTTTGCGAAAGCTACTAAAGATTCAGAGTGGTAAACAAGCAGGTAATCTTGGCTGTGCACTGAAGTAGAAATTTTACAGCCCGTAGAACCTCACTAGAGAAAGGATAAGCATGGTGGCCTAAGTGCAATTAGCTATGCAAACTCCTAATTCTCCTAATTTTAAAATAGAACCTGGGTCCTACTGACTTGCAGATGTCTGTGTGATTAGACAGTTGCTTTAAGACTCAGCTTGCTAAACTGCTGTTGTTGTGCTTTATGACTCTAGTGCCTCTTAAGGTCAGGGCTTAAGTTTCTATGTTACACCTCAAGTCCTCATGCTTTTGTGACATGAGAATGATGACGTTGCTCTGTCAGGTAACAAGGTTAAAATAGGTGGTATTCTTGCATACCATGATAAGGCATGCTAAAATTACGTAAGGGTATGTAAACACCTACACTCTGGCATGTGTCGGGGTACTCCCAGATGACTGTGAATTCTGTGCTTCCCAGACATGCTAGTATTCTGAAGTGTCTGTCCAGTAAATAGAAGCTGATAGTGACTAAATGCCAGCAGAGTGCCAAAGCCCTTCTCCACACTTTTATAACCTACATCTATATGTACATACAAGCAGATAGACAGACAGACAGATAGCTAGATAGATTTCTTTTTATGACATGTTGTTCAATATCACACATTCTTATGGGGAAGAAATTGTTTGAAATACAGTTGCGCCTGCAAGGTGCAAAACATAAAATATGTAGGATAGTGCCTCTAATTTCAGATAAAAATGGAAGAATGATAGGGAAGGAGAAGACGTCTCTCACTTTAATCCCAAAGGGACTGGAAATAGGACAGAGCTACAAAAGAAAAGGGGAAAATGTATTTTTCCCTCTGGGAAGAAGATGAGGTTTACTACATCTGATGAATGCAGGCCATATCACCTAGTGCACCACTGAAGCTACTAGGATGTCACAGTTATCTGAGAAATGGAGAATCACATAAACAATAAACTGGATTTCTAGCAGGTTAAGACCCCAACTAAAGTTAATTTGTTGTAACTTATAAAATAAGGTTTGTAAAGGGAGAAAACCTTTTATTATTAAGAAAGTTTGTCTTGTCCACAGTTGTTTTCAGAGACACTTGTCCGTCGTCGTCCCCCCAGATAACTGTACAGTCACATATAGTTCACTAATCACTATGGACTGGGTGTGATGACACCTGGAATTAATCTTTAAGATTCCATGTCAATACTTTAGTATTTTTATCCAAGTTTTTCTCTTAGCCAGGAAATAGACACCAATATTACATTTGTTAAAAAAAAAAAAAAGAAAAAAAAATTACTTTTCATTTGTTTATAAGCATAACCAGGACAGCTAGCTTTAACTTGGTAATCCTTGTTTTATGGGTGAAAGTAGATAATAATCTTAGTGCATAAAGCTGATGCCTTCTCTTTTTTTCTTTCTTTGAAGCTTTATATTCTTTGACTTCATTCTCTGTTTGGCACAGATTTGCTTAACCCTTTTTTCAAGGGCAGTTACAGTAACGAAGATGTGCAAGTTACTGTTGAATTGGAACAGTTGAGAGGGAAGGGGTAAGTCAGAATGAATTAAAATGATTTCATAGAGCACACAGGAAGCCTTTGTGTCCTAAAGAATGACTGAGTAAATAGAGAATATTTGCTTGCTGATTAAAAACTAACACTAAGCAGCCTTGAATGTTCTCTATCTCCTTTACATTCTCAGTACCAAGTGCTAGGATGTACTCAGCATCAATGTACAGTTTTGGGAGTTCAAAGCTTGTCTGTAGCTCACTTTCTCTTCCAATTATTAGAGACAGTTTGTCAGGACAGTGGCAAAGATCTGAGTTCAAGTCCTGAGGTCATTTCCTGGGTTTTGGCACTAGCTGTCGTCAAAGATAAACACTCCATCTCTGAAGTCTTTATGTTGCTCCCTGTTGCCTTCCTGTTTGTTAACTGTGGAATTGGAGATGCTCCTGGACAGCCTCCAAATGGCTGAGAAGACTCTTAGTCCTAAAATAAGGTTGGGGAAGGAAAGATCAAAAGACACTTCTGAGCAAGCCCCATTTTTGTTCACCCTGAAACACAGATGTGAGTGAAACAGGAATTTGAGTTTCAAATAGTCTTGTTCATGATGAAAAAAAAAAATCATCTGATTTGTAGATTTTTGGTTTTATTGTTATTTTCTAAGATAATAGTATTTTATTTCTTAATCTTTTATTTCCTAGTTTGTCATAGGTGAAATGTACTTTAAACCTGCGTACCCCTAAAAGCCTCAAATCATCTATGTTAGGATCATTAATAAGTGATAAATACAAGTATTCAGACTACTGAGAGAGCATGTGTACTTTACAAAATATTTTCCCTAACTATCTGACCTTAATTCTAAGTCACAAAATAGTTCTGGATGCATCCCTGTGCTGGTGAAGAAGTTTCTCAAGACAAGCATTAAGTACTTTGAGATTCATATGTATATATTTGAGATAACAACACAGTTCAAAAATATTATATATGGCATAACTACATGACAATAAAACATAATTATTATGCATTTCTGCATACCAAATATAGTTTAAAAAAATGCTGGGAAGGAATTTTTCCAATTATCATTCACATCCATGTATAGAAAAAATATTTTTTCCTTGAAAGCCATCAAAACTTAGAAAATTAAAAGACTGCTATTAAAGTTTTGTTATATATTGCAGTGGCAGCTGAGTTATTTGTTGTATTTGAAAGGATAAGAATAGAAAATGTAAGAAAGACTTTCAGCTCACAGTTAAATCATTTCCCTCCCATTTCAAGATGCTATATGTAGTTTATTAGTCAGTGTTGCTTCCTGAATGTTGGTAGACATTCTAAGTATTGAGTCTTCTACTGCACCTCTGAGGGGGATAATATGCAGTTCTGTATTCCTCTCTGTCAAGATACTCCCATAATTTTGTGAAAATCTTTTATGGGAAATGCATTGTAACATACAAGCACAATTTGCGATGGGTGAAACTGTGACTCCATTTTTCACATTATTGGTTTCTCATTTCATAATTATAAATATAAACTGCAATGATATCATCAACCATACATGAATTACCTGGAATTCATTTTATCTCTTCCCATCAGAGAACCCACAACTTAAGTACAAAACCAGTGCATTTTGATAAACCTTTTTTTTCTTGTCAGACATGAACTATCACTCATTCTCTCATTTTTGTCATATTTCTAAATTATCATTAATGATTAAATAAGACTATTTGCATGAAATTAAAAGGTAAGATCAAAGAACAACAGAATATAAATCTAGTATTAGCTAATGCATTAGTTTTTCCCAAGGATGTTTTCAGTACTGTAAATGTTCACGAGAGAAGATTTACATAATTTCAATAAGATATATGAACTGTATTATTTTTTAAAGAAAATCTGTGCAAAGAAGAGCAAAACTAAAAAAAAGTGGTGTGGAAATAAAACTTTCCAAGTCGTATTGACAATAGTCTATGCTTCACGCCATCTCTATTTAAATACCATCGAGAAAACTTCCCTTTTGTTATTTTATATTCTTTGCATTTAATAAATGTGCTTGTATTTGACAGAAAATAGGAGGTCATTCACTTGGGCAAGCATAAAGCAGTTGTGATGTTGGCTTTTAATTTAATTATTTAAATGTCAAAGCATAGATGGAAAAGTTAGTAAGAAACCTCCCCCAAAATTAAACACCTTCCCCAAATATGGAACCAAACAGGGAAAAATCACATCACCATCTTTTGTTTTCTTTTGTTGAAGAAGCTTTAAAATGGCTGTGAACTTTTTGATATTTTTAAAAGGAGCAATAGTTACCTGTTGTACTAAGTACACTGTTTACTTGCAGATAATTTTACAAATCGATACTTCATTTTTGTTTTCATTGAGATCTGTTTATCAAAATGCATTTAAAAATCATACTATGTATCACAAAAGGAACATATTCTGACATGTTATTATGATTATAGAGTGTTTTCTTTCTGTGTTAGCTTTCCCAAATACGTATTTATGTTAGCAGATGCTTCCTTTTCATTGTGCTATTGTAATGTTTATATTTTCCTGCTTGTTCTATTCTGTACATAATCTTTCTTTGTATTGACATTTCTTGTTTATTTGGCAGTATGTTTTATTCCTTCAGAATTTGTATATCTAAAAATTTTTGAAATTGTTTCTGATGATTGTAAATAAATACAAAAACATTCTTTACAACTTTCTCTTCATTTTGAGGATAGCGGATCATCTTTAGCAATGTCAGCACTTTCTTAGATGTTCTTTCAGTTATTTTGCCCCCTCCATATAATTGTTTTTGAAATTATATATTTTTTCATAACAGAACACATGCAGGTAAATAGAAACTAAATGGCATCTCTTACAAAAAAATGTAAAGCCAAGGAAACACACATGAGAAATCTTGTCAACATTTCCTTTTCCATCTTTATGGCATTCTCACCAGCTGTGCTGTCTGTATCTATCTGAATTGTCAAGATACCAAATTCCAAACAAATAATTCTGTAATGAAAAAATGACTTGATTTTTCCATTTTTTTCATCATATACAAAGTTAATTAGTATAATCCTTTTATATACGAACTTACCTCTGCTTCCCTGAACTTGGAGAGCAAAGCAAATGACCAAAAATATTAATCCAATTTTCAAATGCATGCTGTCTGTTGATCATTCACAGTTTTCAAGAATAATCATGCAGGAAATAAGAATGTTGAGGTCAAGTAGAAGATTTTTTTTTATTATTTTTAAGAACTAAAATCCCCAAATGTCTTCCCTCTTCCCTCCTTTTTTTTTTTTTTCCTGTTTGTTTGTTTGTTATTTTTCAGGTGTCCCCAGCTGTGGGCTGATTTGAATTGCAATTAGGCGAAGAGTACAACAGGTGCCGGAATGCAAGAGCTGGACAAACCCCTCCAATCCAACACTTCTAGCCTGGGGGACTGGAGTGGTAAGACAAGAGTGACGACGTTTTAAAAAAAAGCAGTGTCTGTTTCTGGAATAATCTTTTTATCTGCTGCTCAGACATAATCCCTCTTATGGTCCAGCTGGAAGAGCTTTCTTCATCTTATTAACCTTCTGGAGCAGCATCTGTCAACCCCAGTAGACTTCAGTACCACCATGGTAAACAACGGAAGTCTCTTCTGGTGCCCATTGCCTTCAAACGCTGATCATTTGGGCATTCCAGAGGAATGGCTAGTGAGCAGAGGTGAAATCATGTGGAGAGATGATTATGCGAATTCCAAACCTGAGATCACAAAAAACAGGGAACTTCCTTTGAAGAGGAAGACAGCTTTTTCTGAAAGAACATGCTATATTCAGCTTTCCCCCTGCGTTTGACTTGGAAGCCCCTCTCTGTCCTCATACCAAAAGGTTGCTGTTGCAATATTCCTATCACAGCAGTGATGATGATGTTCTGTGACAGGGGGGAAATGATGTGACTCAGCAGTAAATTGCAGCAGTGTTCAGGGCTGGCACAAGCTGATTCCAAATTGGTTGTGGGGGAGGGAAGGTGCTGCATGGAGAGAGAATAAAAAAAAAAAAGACAGTGGGAAATGCTGTTTCAAGCACACAGCTATAGCCAGGCCAAGAACTGGCAGTGAGTGAATACAGATTTCAAACAGCTCTTTTCCAGTTTCCCAAATAACTATTCCTGTTACATATTTGGAATGTGTAGGAATGCCATACTTTTTGTTTTTGAGAATGTTTTATAGTGTTTCACTACACCTAAAAAACTACCAGGTGGGCACTTGTAAAGGACTGTCTTACTTACAGATTTATGTGCAACTGGGTTTTAGCTTAGGAAATATCTAGACTGGCAGCAAGACTCTGTTTTCTGGCACTGTAAGTATAGGTTGCTTTAAGAACAACCTTCATTTGAACCCAATAAGTATTCTATTTTTACTTAGGATTTAAACAATGGCAGCCTCCCTCCTTTCCCGAGATTGCCTAATTTTAACTACTCAAACCAGCTAGTAAAGAGACTGAGCTGGGACCAACAAGGTCTGTTGTTGTTTTTTTTTCCTGATCTTTTTCTGATTTTCAGTGCTCATTGTAATGCTTTATGTATATTGTTTCATGTACATTGTTTTAGTGTTCTAACAAAACAAATTAGGAAGACCTTGTCAGCAGCACAATGCAAGGCAACACTGGAGATGATCAGGATTCCTACCAGAAAAAAATTGAGTATTAAAGAAGGATCATTCTTTAGCAGTACCAGTATTTGACTTTACATATTTTATATATCATAATCATATGGTATATGGTACGGTCATATAAGGACTACCTCTATGATCCAGGTAAGCTTTAGCGTGCATTTATAAGCACATTACAGTTGAAAGATGAAGTTCCCCCAATATGTTTTGTTATTTTTGATTGCTTCAGCTCAGGATCTGCAACTTTCAGAAGCATACGGAATTGTTCTCATGGTAGTGGAATCCACTGTTTCTGGTGTCATCATCTGAAAGTGCAGGGTTGGCATTTCTGAACATCACAGGCTATTTCTTCAGAGCACCCTAGGTACCAAACTCCCTATGGAATTTGGTAAGAATATGATCCTTTAATTTCATTATGAAACTAATTTAAGCATCAGGCTACATTTTGAAAATGTGCAATAAAGAGATTTACTTAATTACTATGCAGGGTTGTTAGTGAACTCTCAATGAAGGATCAGAAATCCTTTCTTTTAAAAATGTTGAGTGAGCCCTTTTCATGTTGAAGAAGACACAAATTTAATAAAACATGCTTTCTATCTTTCAGAGATTTTAAAACAAACTTGTGCAGGAACAATCCTAGAAAACATCACAGTGTTGTTTAGTGCCAAGGTATGACTTTAGGAAAACATTGAGCTCCATGGGTAAACTTTGACTAAAAAATTGTAGGGCGGGAGTCTGCATACATTGGGATGATGAATTATGAATATTTCAAGCTGTTTTCTGTTAAGGCATTGTCTTTTTCCACTTAATTAAGATTTTTTTTAACTAACCTTGATAACTGCCACTGTGGAAGCAAACAAGAATGATAAACACTCATTAAAGCTAAAGCAATATTATCTAGGGACCACTCCATCTCTAAGTACTGTAGTGTTTAATTATAGGTCACTGTTAATTAATCTAGAAGCATTTCTTCTAGTTGGTTTGCTGTCAACAATAATTATATATTCTTAAAGAGGCAATTAAAAAAATTCTACTGAAATTCAATAGTGCATTACAAATATACTACCAAGACATGGGAAGGGCAAAACTGTATACTAAAATATCCATTCATCCAAGATAAGTGCTCGTAAATGTTTTAAATCAGACCTGTTAATGGTCAACTCAATGAATCAGTGCATATATCTAAAATAATATGCTGACATGTTGCTTAAATACAACAAAAGCTGTTTCCTTTGCTTGCAGAAAAATGATAATTTAGGCCATTAAGGACCCTGTTTTGAAGATTTTTTTTATGTGAATGGTGGGCAAGACTGGGGTTCAAGACATTGCCAAATAAAGATATCTAAAAGTAGTTATGCATAGTGCTAAATTTTAGGTACCCTACTTAGATATGGAAATCAGGGTACCAGCTAAGTCAAGTTTCCAATGCAAACAAGACAGATCGTCTCTTCCAAATATCAATCTAAACCATTTAAGCTTGAGTTCTGGTTTTAGATGTCCCGAGTCATTTCTCCTACTGGTCTAGCCAACTGTTTTACTTATAATTTCCATGCTGCATTTACCTGAGAGACTTGCCCCACCACAAGCGAGGGAGATCTGTAATTATGAAGTATCTTTTAAATAATCCCAAGTCTTTCTCTGGCTCTGCAGGAGCAGACTTGTACCTAGCAGCTGGCACACACCAAACACAGCTGTAGGCTTTTGATTAAAACTGAGGAAAACTGAGTTCTTCTGCTCCCTTCTTTGCTGCCGAGTTCGGCCAAACCAAGCCCTATCTCTCAGCCTCTGTATCCGCAAATGGAGGGGATGAACCTGCAGAGTTAGAAAAAAACCTGCAAGAACAAACAAGATAATAGGTGTAAGAAAGAATGTGTTTTTTTCCCCTTTCTCATGCAATTAAAATGTTGATGAAATATTTCACAAACAAAAGTATTATTTTAAATTAAAAAAAATGAGTTGAATTATTATTTTATTTTCAGATGTTCTAGTTTGCTAGTCCTGTATTAATGAGTTTGTCATGAAGAAAACAAATTTTTTGTTAAGCTTTTCCAGTTGGGCAGTATTTGTATTTTTGCCCACTACTGCTGCCCAGTCATCATATTTTCTTTTTCTTCCTGAACTAATATAAGACATATTTAGTGAGTAAATCAAAAAAAAAAAAAAAAAAAAAAAAAAAAAAAAAAAAAAGAGCCATAAGCCCATATCTTTCAGGACAGTCAAAAAATTCCTATGTTTTGTTTAATGTTTCTCTTTATATTTCATAGACAATTCCTCTTTCTTATGTTTTTCCTTAGTAGCAGGGAGCAAATAAGGTCACATCAGGGAAAGCCAGTTTGAGACTAAGCAAAGATATTTTCCGACAGAAAGAACTGAGCGGTGCCCGGACATTTTGCTTGCAAACATCCTCTTGTTTTTCAGATCAATTGTTCTTTAAAACCTATTTAGTCTGGAAATTCTTTCATTCTCCCCTCAAAACTGAACTTGGCCAGTATATCCTGGAAGAGTGCCATATAACGCACTTTGCTGGTGGCCACAGACAGTGATAGCACTGGGATAATGCATTGAAAGTCCTACCTACATTTCTATTGGGGTGTCATTAAAATAATAGTAATGCAGCAAATGCTGTGGAAATGAAATTAGTTGTCTGGGTAAATGTCAAAAGTGGAGTAATAATTTTGTTTTGATTAAAACAGTAAATTTTAATTGTGAGAAATAGCCAAGAAAGATGTCAGAGGCCCAGGAGATCAAAAGAAAATCAGAGATTAAGGTTCTGGGTTGCTGGGTTGTGCAGTTGACTCTTTTAAACAGCCAGTATACCAAAGGAAGGAGTTTTTCTGAAAGACTTCGGTACAGACCTGCAGCACAGCAGTTCAGCAATTCTAACTTCAGTACTAGGCAAATTGATAGAAACCATAACAAAATAAACAAGCATGATAGCAAGAATGATCTGGCTGTTACAATGTCCTTGGATATCCAACAATTTTCAATGCTGTCTGCCCTTAAAAAACTAATCTGTCATGGAATAAAAAGAAAAATCTTATTCTGTATTAATGGCTTGTTATAAAATGAGAACTAAGGGAAAGAAATAAGCATTTCAAAAGCTAGGTGTTACCATTAGGGTTTAAACAGGAAGAGGGGGCAAGTAATATGATGACAAAATTTGCTGGTGGTACAGAATTGTTCAGAATTGTTAAGATTTTGATTTCAGAAAGATGCAGACCTGTGTTCTGTTGCTAAATGTGGATAACTAAACTGCAGATAAAATAGATGTATGCGTAATAAAAGCTTATCAATGAACAGATAATTATCTAATCACAATTATCTAATGATAATTATCATTTGGCAAGGAGAGTTTAAAACAATAGTTTTCTGATAATGGCAGCTCAAAGTTTAAACATGATCAAAAGGAGAAATATAATACTTGTGTTTTATTGGAAAGGAATAAAAAGCGAAGGACCTTTTTTAAAATAAAACTTTGGTATATCATGAATATTTAATGATGCTCTGGTCCTGTAGCAGCAACAATACATAGTAGCACTGGAGATGTTAATGGGAGGGTGGCAAGGATGATCAGAGGAATACAGACTGGTTTCTATGTAATGAAATGTTACATGGGCTAGGAGTCTCAGGCCTGAAATAGAGATGACAGAGAGGTTGAGGAGATAAATATATTATTTGGTTTTTCTCATAATATGAGAACAGGAAAATGCCCAATTTAATTTTCAGGCATCTATTTCTACCTTCTTCCTGAGCCTTTTGTTTGCAGCTTGCTGGGACAATAAATTTTCCAATGTAATTATTTGATTTATGAAAATGTACTTCCTTTATATAAAAATAATAAAGGAATTTGAGAAATTCATGAATGGTCATCATGAAATGGGATACACATGCTGTTCCCGTTGCAACCTCTTGCACAAAGTCCATTCATCACTGTCAAACACTGTGAGGGCAAGCTAGGAACTGGATCACTTTATGCTTGCCTGTTCCTTATATTCTTTCCCTCTCCATCTGCTACTGGCCATAAAGGTAGCTGAGATAGAAGATTATCTGGGTCTTTGATCTGATCCAACATGGCTACTGCTAGGCACTGAGATGAAGTCCCTAACTCAGCCTACCCTGCCATTAACATCAAGTTTACCCAGTCGTTATAACAACTCCCGCTCATACGAATGGTGTAGCAACCTGGTCTCTTTCCTGTGATACATACCTCTCTCCTCCAAGATGAGGAGCCTGGTGCTCTGTTCTGCAGTCTCAGCAAACACTGTGGAAACCCAATCTGAACACAAAGTTGAAGCAGGTGATGGATTAATGCAGCTCTGTGTCTCCTTTCATGAACATAATATTATACCTCTTCTGCAATCAAAAGATACCCCTAACGTTCTCTAGGATCTTTAAAAAGCTTTGCTGTTTTGCCATTAAGAACAAGTAGTGCTAGCATCTTTTACTATTTCGAACGGGAACAAAAGTTGTGTGCATACATTTTTATGAGGAGTTACAGATGCATCCCTGACAACTACTGCTTGACACCATCACCAGTGTTTTCTTATGAAACTTTTTATGCTGTACACTGTTAAAAGGATTAATGAATTTAGATGCTGTTTAGTGTGATAAAGGAAATAAGGGTATGGGAAAAGCGTGGTATTAACTGAGTAATTCAACATAATTATGAGAAAAATACCCCAGCCTGACTGCTGTTTCAGGATGATCTCTGATAAATTATTCTCATATTATTAATTATATGACCTTTCTTTGGTATCATCAAACATCTAAAAGGGATTAGTTTTTTTTTTTATATATATATATATATTTTTTTTTCTAGTGGGTAGTGATACAGCAAGCTGACCTTTAGCTTCCAGTCAGTGGAGATAAAGATTACAGTACATCTGCTCAGACAGATTATCATGTAGTTGCTTGCATACCCATACACAACTTTCTGCTATTCCTGGAACTGCTTAAGTTTATAGCACAGGGAGTTGTATTGATCTGAAACATATTTCTTCCAGGTTGTTTTCCTCTTGCTGCTCAGAAAGGATCTTTCTTTCAGCTATTAGCTAAATCTAGAGTTAGTTGATGGATTCACTGTTCACAAAACAGTCCTGGGCAGTGTAGCAAATTAAATTGAACACTGCAGTTACCAGTTATAAAAAACTAAAATTACCAAATGTGTTTCTCTATGTGAAGCAAGGCATGCAGAGATATGGTCTTTTAAAATATGCGTTGTCTAAACAGAAGCAGGAAACATAAGATTATCTGGTAGCTCAGCTTCTTTTTATGGTAATTGGGAGAAGATATTTAGTAGTGAGTAAAAAGTGAAGAAAGGAAAAATCTGAAGTGTTCAGTGTCCTTGTATTCATAAACTAGCTTAGTTTTTCCTCTGTGAGGAATTTGGCATGGTATGCTACCCTTTACTGCTGAGTCTAACGCTGTTCATTTTTTTCTTTCACAGTTTTTCTTTCAGCTATTCCTCATCATGCACAACAGCTGCACTGGTTCATCAGTATTTTACTTTCTAAACTTACCAGACGAGAGTGAGATCTGAAAGGACCATATTTCCTGTGCACAGGACTGATCTGGTAGGCAAGAGTTTTTGGCTCAAGAAATGGTCTTACAAAAAAGCTATTATGTGCACCAATGTTGTGTGGCACTTAAACTGTTGTGAGAAGAAAAAATTAAAACCTAACCAGAAAAATAAAAAATGTGCAAAATATGTATGTAAATTTATTATTTTTATAGTGGAAGCTATACTGTGTTATGCTTAAGTGCTTTGCTAGCAGTTTCTTACTCTCCTTTTTCAGGAGAGGTGAGTTTTCAGCAAGGAACAGGTGAACCTTGCACCTACACTGACAGTCAGCAGGACTCTTATGGTCCTTACCATATCCCAGAACTTCCTGATTTACATGTGTGATGGTAACTGTCATTAACTGTTTAACTCTAGTAAGAGTAAATATCCAAACTTAACTCCAAGATTTTCTTAACAAAATGTGGGAAAACTGGAAGTAGTTTGGAGGTTGCATTGAACTATGCCTGGCAAGCCCTGGAGAAATATTTATGTAACTTAAGCTCTGCTGTTATCTGTATTATTGGTCTTTTTGCTTCAGTTACTTTTAGCAATAAACCTAATGTGTTTGAGCTCAGAGAAATTCCTTCAAAAATCTCTTCTGTTGAAGGTTCTTTGAGAAGCAAGTTATATGTTGACTTTACAAGTACTGGCCTGTGATCTAAATAAGTTTGTTTTATGCTTTTGATGGATTCCTATCTCTTTTCTATGCAGCTGACAGTATCATACATGTCACTGTTTAGATAATGGATTCTGTGTCTGTGCTGAAGCTGTTTTTTCCAGTGCGTTGTTGCTGGATCCCTCCATGCAATCTCATATGGTTACTGTGGATGTTGTGGCTACCACCAACAAACTCCTTTATGGTTTGTTGAGTATACCATTACCAGTATGAAACTGACATTATTCAGATCGTGTTTTGTTCCTTGTATCATTAGTCACCTTGTCTTAGATGGTTCAATAAAGTTGTAGTATCATTTTACATTCTTTCCAAAGGGCCCTGTGGCAGCTTAGCCTAATTCTGCATCTCTCAGCTACATTAGAATCATAGAATCCCCCGAGTTGGAAGGGACCCACAAGGATCATTGAGTCCAACTCCTGGCTCCACAGAGGACCACACAAAAATCAAACCACATGTCTGAGAGCATTGTCCAAACACTTCTTGAACTCCAGCAGGCTCAGTGCTGTGACCATTTCCCTGGGGAGATTGTTCCAGTGCCTGACCACCCTCTCATTTTGGAAATGCAGCTGATATAGCCTAATGACACAGAGGTGTTTGTACTAGTTCTTTCAAGCCATGTTATAATTCTTGTTTGTATTGCTCAGTTGCCCTTTCTCATTTTGATATTTTGTTATTGATAAACTATAAGAGAAATATAAAATAGATGAGCTCTTATTCATTGTACATTCCAAAGAGAAAAAAAATTGAATACATTTTGACTATTTTCTGTGAAGGCAGATGCATTTTTATTGTTTCTGAAAGTTGTAATTGTGAAGTCATTCTTATGTTTAAATATTGCTTTTTCACTTTCATTAAGCAGCTTGAGAAGTTGTCATATATTATTTAGTCAGGTTATGACCTTGCTTTTCTATGAAGCTACTGATTGCCTCTCACTTCCATTAATTTTTCTTTCTTACAGATTTGTATTTCTGGAAGTGGTTTCAGTTTCAGTGTGCTAGTCTACAGGGCCAAATGTATTATACATGCACTACTGTGCATGCTGAGTAGTGCTGGGATGTTTAACTTTGAGAAGAGGAGACTCGAGGGGGATCTTAACAACATTTTTTAAATACCTGATGGGAAGGAGTAAAGAAAACAGAACCAGACTCCTTAGTGGTGCCTGTTGAAAGGATAGGAGGCAATGAGCACACTGAAATGCAAGAAATTCCATTTTAACGTTTAAGCAGACTTTTTTTCTTTCTTTCTTTCTTTTTTTTTTTTTTTGTATGTAAGGGTGATTGAACACTGGAACGGTGATCTCCAGAGAGGCTATAAAGTCTCAGTTCTTGAAAGTATTCAAAACCCAACTGCATGTGGTCCTCAGCAACCTGTTCTGGCTGACCCTGGTCTTACTGTGGGGTGAGACTAGATGATATCCAAGGTCCCTTCCTACCTCAGCCATTCTGTGGTTTTATAATTCTCTCACAGTGAGTGAACAGAAACAACTGTAAAGAGGCAAGTAACTTTTTAAAATTCATTTGAACACCACTATAGGTCCTCTATAAGCCGCATTTAGCTCCAAACAGTATTTTCAATGTGATTCTTTGATGTGGCTAATATATTCACACACAAACATTTTAAAGCCTAACCTACACAGAACAAGAAGAATTTACTCAATGTGCAGTTAGGAGTATATTATGTTTGAAAGCTGAAATTACATTTTAAAGAAAGAAAACTTTAGATTGAGTAAGAAGAAAAATAAATTCTAGAATTTGTTCATTTCTGAAACAGAATTCTGGGGTCTGGCAAAAGTTCTATTGGGTGCATTGTTAGAAATGGTGTTAATATCTTGTTCAGGTTTGTATTTTTAAGTCATAATTCTTAATTGTGATTCCTAAACTATGCTTCAGCAGTTCAAAGTACACTGTACAAATGTTCAGTTGAAGATGACCCATTCTCAAAAAAGAGCATGCAGGATTGGTCAAAGTAGGACAGGAGTTCAAAAATGTTTTCACAGTATAAGCGGGATTGAGGTGGTGGTTACTTCCAGTTTGTAACCTGCATCCTTCAGTTAGACTACAGTTACCCTCTGCATCGTGAATACGGATGGCAGGAAGGGACAGGCTGGGTCAGGAAATCTGTTGTACACAGGTCTCGTTGTTCCTCCCCCTTCAGTCCAGAATTAACCCTAAATATTCAATCTTTCTCTGGTTTATTTTTCCATTTTTAAAAATCACATTCTCCACCAAGGTAGTATTTACTCAAGCACCCTTTTTTGATCCTCTGCCCTAGTGACCATCTGACCTGGCTGGCCTCCTTTCCTCAGGGTTGCATCCTCTCCATTTCTGCTTTCCTTCTTTTCTGACCTTCCCATTTCATCCCATCTCCTAATTTCATTCTGCTTTTTTCTGCAGTTTTCTCATCTTCTCCATGTTCTTGGCCTGAAGTTACTTTCCAGCCCACTACTGTGTGTTATTTTGGAAACTAAGAGTGGAGGATTGTTGTGGGGTTTAACCACTACCCCTGGCTGGTAACTCCAAGGTAAGAGAAGCTACTGATTTTATGTTGTACAATACCACCCTCCTCTGGCAGTTCCTCTTTCCTTCCCTCTACATTTCACTGGAGCCTACAGCAATACATAGGTAGCGCCTGCCTTCAAAATTCACAAGAGAATTATCATTTAGAAAGGCTGCTTATCTTACATTTTTATTAGGAAAAAGAAACAACACCACTGTACCTGTCTTCTGCGTTGGATTTTGTTATCACGATGGTTTAGTTCGCTCCTTTTTCTGGCATCTTTTTCATTCTGACTCCTCTTTCTTAATGGCTACCTTACAGTTTTCCGCAGTGGTCCCCAGCTTTCCAGTGCCACACTACAAAGCAGGCTCCAGAAACCAGGCCTTGTTTTTAGCTAGACTTGCTGCTCTGCTCAAAGCAGATGGAAAAGGACATTTTATTGGATTCCTCCCATCTCAGCCCTGAGATGAGTAGGGATTGAAAGAGCTGGGGGTCCCTGGGGCTTCTCAGCTCACTGATCTGGAACAGCAAAGTATAGGCACCCTCTGGGATGCACCAGCTTTTTGCACCACATCAGCACTCAGCCAGACAAAAGCTTTCGGAGGAACCAGCTCAAGGTTGATTTTGGCTCTGAGGATGTTAAAACAAATAGCATTCTGTATAACAGCTATGTCTCTGTAAAGATTGTGAGGCACACTGTAGGCAGGCTGAGTATCCTTATTGCCCATTCAGCACTGCCTCCTTGCTATGAGCCTGTTAATGGCTAGACAGGTTAGTGCCTCTGTCCCTTTACAGTTAAAACCACAGCCATCAATCTGCTTTGTTACAGTCTGGGTTATGAATACTTCTCCCCTGTAGCATGCAGCCACCTCCTGCAACCCCCTCAGCTTCTTGTCTCAGACTCTCATCTCAGCCTCACTCCAGCCACTTTCTGCCTCCCTCCCTCTCCTTGCCTCTTTCATGCCTCTCTTTACCATCCCCTGTCCTCTGTCTATGTGTCAGCTAATCCCTTACTAATTAAACTCTGCCCAAAGGACAAGTAAACAAGAGTAGCTGACATGAAATTTGCAGGCTGTTGCTCCTCTTGCTCTGTTTGTATATTTAATCCTTTTCTCTAGCTTTTATCTGCTTGTCTATTTAGATAAGAAGCTGTTGTGGAGTAGGGATGCTGCGTGTATATTGTGCAAGCCCCACTTTCCTAAGCGCTATGGTAACAAACATAATAAGTGCTAATATCACACTGTATTTGAAGGTCATCAGAAG
This sequence comes from Anseranas semipalmata, assembly GCA_013399115.1. NCBI lineage: Eukaryota > Metazoa > Chordata > Aves > Anseriformes > Anseranatidae > Anseranas > Anseranas semipalmata. The sequence goes on along the minus strand of VXAA01005254.1, from coordinate 155,158 downwards.
CTGCTGTTGCCATGTCTTGAGGGTACAAGTGGCAGCTATTTTACTGTTGTCTGCTGGAGATCTGCTTCTGCAAACAGGTCCCACTTACGGAACTGACCATTGTCACTAGCACCATCAAGTTTGGCTGGAAGCTTTTTGGGGGATTGCATGCTTTCCTGGGTGACAGCTTCCATGGAAATATTCATTTTTATAGAATATTTTTACACAATAGCACTTAAAACATACAGGTCTTACTGACCTATCTTCACATGTGAGGACATGGGGATGTGAGGACTTGGGGACGTGGCACTGGGTGGCAGCTCCCATTTACTTCCTCAACAAGCTTGAATAGCTTAGGATGAAAGGAAATAATAGTGTCTTTGGAGGGATGCCAGTGGCCTGTGTTTCTCCCATTTATTATGGATGTCTCTGATTTCAGTTTGAATGACCACCATTGAGAGCTTCTGTAACTTGTGTACGAATACCCAAATTCCATCCGTGTTTATGTGCAGCTGGTGGTGGGGCCCCAGCAGCATGTGCTCAGTGCTGTGAAAGTGAGGCAAGAAAAAAAAGGAACGTAAGCAGTCAGGCAGTGCAAAGATCCATGTTACTTTTTTAGCGGTGACTGAATTATCTAGTTTAAAACAGGCATGGTCATTTTTATTTGAAGCACAGAACATCTGTAATCCGAGGTTAGGGTCTATGGTAGCACCTGAAAGCCCATGCAGGGTTTGAACAGCTATCTTGTCTTGCCCTACAGTCTCTCTGTGGGTAAATGTGCCCATCATATGTGAAGAAGGTCCTGCTTTCTTGGGACCTAAGATTTCTCTGAAAATAATTAGTGGGCTTTCTATATGGGTTACTTGCTCAAATAACTTTCATCAGTCAAATGGCCTTGCTTCATAAGAATTCTGTCATAAGATGTTTGCTTTACCCTAGGAAAGTAATAAGCATATGATTGTCCATGCTACACTACAATGACAAGGCAAAAGCAGCATTCTGTCTTATTTCCATACTGAAGATAACGTCAAGTGACTATTTATCCCCATTTTTCTTTCCATATATTTTTCCCTGGATCTCATTTTCATCCAAGGCAGGCATGTTTCCATAACTTGGTGTTGAAATTGCTGTCTGTTCCTAGCTGGAAAGCATTGACTGTTCTGGGAAATCCAACATCTTTTTGAGAACACTGCAAGGGAATGCCTCACTAAGTGGAAATTCCTGAAGTGGCATTGCTGCGCCTTGTTAGTAGCAAAGCAATCTAGGCAGCTGATTTTAAAAAAGAGAAAAATACTTAATATTAAGCTACTTTTCTATGTGCTAAGGACTTTCATGAATAAGCTTGTGGGATGTCTGCAGTCAATCTGAGCTTCAGGTCAGGGTTTTGGGTCAGGTATATAGGGCAGGGTGCAGTACAAATTGTTGATAGTCAGGCTTTCTGGCAGTCAAGTGGGACAGTTTCCCAGAGTGATATCTTCAGGACTCTGGGTGTCAGGATTAGTGCTGTCTGGATTTGGGGTCAGACATCTACCAAATCTACTACTGCAGCACATAGGTGGGACACAGTGTGAGATATTCTTTTCACAGAAAGTCCAACACTGTGGTAGGATATGCAGAGAGCAATGGCCACTCCTGAGAAACATTACGTGTTTTTAAACTCTGTGCTAAAAAATATAACTTGTGTAAGTCATTAAAAACTCCAAACATGTTTTAGCCAATATGACACATGATGGTCAGAAAAGAGAAGTTGATTTGCATAGATTAAAAGAATGAATTCTTGGTGTTATGGAGCTGCTTAGCAAAAATCCCTCTTGTTGACCAGGATTTCATACAGAAGCATAATGTGAAAGCAAGTGTAAAAACCCAAACAAACCTACACAATCAAAAGAAAAAGGAATGCAGATGTTGGAATGAAATAAAATGGGTCATAAGGAAGGAACAGAGAAACAGGAGGTCCAGTAGCAGCAAACACCTAATAACAACAATGTGAGGAATGATGATGGAAATCAATGGAATATGATGCTATATATATTCATTAAGCACTCAGGAAATAAAAGTGACTTTTGCCTAAATCTCCAAGAACTTTGGTAAACTGGGTAAAAAGTTGGGAGACATGGACTGAGATCCAATCTTAGAAATACTTTACAAATCTGTGAGTAGGACCACTGTCAATATTCCTATACATTGGCTATGAAAGTGAGCTAGAGTACTCCATGTTCTTTCTTAATGTAATTTTTTGAATACAGAAGCATGCTTCTGTTCTGCCACAATATGACAGGCTGATCAAATTTTCATAATTTGTAATAGCCTCTTATCAGTATTCATTTTTTTCCTAATGCAGTAACAAAAAGTCTTATCACATGTGACAAAAAATATTCCTGATAACAAAGGCAACAGAGATTAAGTAATATGGTAAAATTTTTTCCAATACATTAGAATTCCCCCAGCAAGACTTTTGACATTGATTTCCTGTAGCACTTTGGAAACATTGCTTACCCAGCAAATATCACAGCAAAATAAACAAATAAGCAAAACTGGTAAATAAAAACATCTCACTCCTGAATTTGTAGAAGCTACTTTGAACCCATGTATGTTGCATGTCTCATGGGAACAGGCTGGATAAAAACGGCATTCATGGTGATGAAGAATGCTGATTGTACATACCCAGATCTAGAGGTACAAGCGATTCACCAGGCAGAACTAACACTTCTCTGTAACACAGACTTGACTACCACCACTAGGTTGGCTGAGAAGCATAAAACAAAGATATGTAGCTCCTCATTCAACATTACAGAACCTACTAAAAGATACAGGAATGTTTCTGTAACACATCATCATTACTTCAAACTCAGATCTGTATTCACAAAGAAGGAGAAATGTTTTCATATTATATTTTACTTTACTGCAGAAAGGCAGTTAATGTCACATAAATTTGGGTTGCTGTACATTGTGTTACAGGCTTAATTTTATTGCATTGATTAAGTTATATTACTTTCCTCAAAGAATTTCATGATGTAGAATAGTTGTCAGTTTAAGTGTTTTATAAGAGTAACTGAAAAGTCCCCCAAGGGTCTTAATCATTTTCTTCTATAGAATACAGATATGGATTGCAACAGATGGATCTACTGCGAACTTGCAGAGACTGAAGGTCGGACATCTGCTGAACAGGAAGACAGCTTCTCCTTCCAGAAAATTGCACAGAGCCAGCAACATCAGATAAGTATCTTATATTTGCATTACTGATTCTTCTTCTCGTAACCTTCTTAGTAGACTGGATTTGTGCTTTTTTAGTGAAAGTGCATTGTCTTTCAGCTTTTAAATTAGCTTTATTCTAATTCCCTTAACACACAACAGATGGAGAGCTATAATCTGAAGGGTCCTGTAACAGTGTCCCAAGTGTATTCTTAATAAAGGACTTGATTCCATCACCTTTTTGGCTTGAGTTCTACAAAAGAGTACATGATTAGTCTGATCGAAACTACTGATTCCACTTGTGAACAACATGCATGTTTTGTATGACTGAAGCCCTGTATGCAAGCTTTTCTTCAGTTAAGTGAATAGTTTCCTAATTCAACGTAATAAATGTATTTGTCTCCTTCTCAGATTGTCAGCTACAATTTACAGAGACAGAAATCTTAGAATGATAAACAAGTGGCAAAGACTTGATATAAATAATACGACAAGCCAAACTACCTATTTGTTTTGAATTTTGGATTTCGATTTGTTTTGGATTGAGACTCAATTATAAAAGTTGGCTGCAGTTTCATGGAGATCTTATTTTTTTTTATTTTTATTTTTTATTTTTTACATAAGAATTTAAATGCGTCTGGACTCTACAAAGATGGGTACAAATTTAGGATGGGGATGTATCATGACACACATTTTGTCAGAACCTCTTTAAAAATATATTTATGGCATTTTCTACAGAATATAAAAATAATGAACAGTAAAATGTTCACTAAAAATCTTTTTGCTGAAACATTTCTTGAGGGTGGGGAAACCTACACAGTCCTACACATGTTCATAATACATGAAGCAATATAAGGTAAATAAGGAACACACATCTTTGTTAAACTGCAGAGGATAAATTGCCATTAAAATGCCAGTATTTCTTTCAGTGCTATAGGAAAGTAATTAGAATCACTGCTACAGTAGTTGCTTTTGTTGCATTTACAGAGACTTCATTACAGAGAGAAAGCATTTAATAACAAGCATTTAATAACAACAAATTCTGATGCTTCTGAATATATTTTCCACTTCATAATATAAAAGGGCTTTGTGAAATTCACATGGCAGCTGCTGAAGCATTAGGGAATACGAACATATTGTGAGGTACGAGTTCAGTTTGCCAAGTCAGAGGGCAGAAAAGCACCTTTTCTCTCCTCAGTTTTTGCAAGGCTTATTTCATGTCCACAAATACAGGATGGATACTTTGCCATTGATGGTTGGCGCTGAAACTTCCTCCACTTGTTGAGTGCACTGGGAAAATGCATTCCTCCTCCTGATAAGGCAGAAAACAGTCATCCTTTCGATATAACACAAACTGGTCTGTTTTGCTTTAATTGTGCAGTCAATGCTCTTGTTGAAGTTGTTTATGTTCTCAAGGGAATCAGTGTGTAGTATTTTACACCTATGTTTGTATTTTATGATTCATTGTTCACTTTTTTTATGCTTCTTAACTAATTTGTGGCAAATATGAGGAGCCACGGCTATAAAATTGCTGAGGCTAGAATTCCAATATAACGAAAAACTGTAAGCTTCTGAGAAAATCAGCAAATTTTCAACCCCACAGAATTTGCTCCATTATTCAGGAGACTGCATATTGCACAAGGAGGATGGGTAGAGAGCAAATGCCAGAAAAGGCACAGGCATAAGCAGAGAGGGAAAGGAAGATGCAGAGATGCTCATGGTACATGAGCAACTCAATCTGAGCTTTAGTTCTCATTGGGAGGCAATTAATCTAAACTCGGCAAACCAAAGGGGTTCACTTAAAGGCCAGTTGACAGCATCTTGTCCTAGTGAATAAAAGGAACAATGCTAGTCCTTAACTAAATAAACTGAATAAACTAATAACTGAATAAAAGGAATCCTTAACTAGGATTAGCCAATGGATGTTTCTGGCTATGCAATCACTTAGATTCTGCCAAATGGTAAATAACAGACCTTAAAGAGGAGGCATTTATTTAACAGGATAGTAACAAGTGCAAATACATCAAACAGACTTCCCAGAACCAGCGTAGTTCAGCTCTCTGTTGCTTACCAGGGACTACACCCTGCACAGTCCCTCACAGTGCACAGGGACATCTAATGACTGAATCAGAGACTGCAGCTAAACATATTCCTCAGCTACTGCCGCACACCATAGATAAGAAGTGTACCCTGCTCAAGGAGAGGCTTGGGTGCTGCAGGCAAAGCAGGTGTTCAGAAAATTACCTCACATATGTGCAAATATTCCCTTACATAAACCAAATTGAGTATTATTTGAATAAGAACCCTGAACAAGACTGTCAAGTGAATAAGTAAATGAGATAATCCTGACCTATGCAATACTAAAGCTAATTGAAACAACCTATTGCCAACAACCCCCCCCTCCCCAGCCCGTATTGTGCCACCAAACAGTGCGTAGCTTTAAAATGACAGTTGTCTATATGTAAAAAATCAGAGCACTGGTCAAGTAGGAAAATTATCTCAGCAGTCTTCTTAAGGCATAGGAATTCAAGGAAATGTAATTAGAATAATGTTCTGGGAATTTAGAAAGTTGGATTGAATTCTCTGTTTATCTACAGATATCCTGTGTGACCTTCAGAAAAGCCCTTGAGCCAGATCCCCAAGGCTGCAGTCCAGGGGAGTCAGAGATTTGTCAGGCTTTGATGATTTGGAGCTTTGTTGATCAGTCTAACTCATTTCCATCAAACTTGCCTATCTCTGGGAGAATTAACATGTTAAAAAATGCTTTTATGATAGTGAAGGAAGTACCACAGGCATTTGAAAACTGGAAGGCTTACTTACGTGTAGGTGCTGACCTTACCTATACCTTCAAGAGGTGCATACAGAGTATTCATTCAAATTTATGATTCATGGGTAGTCCTTTTTGTGTACAGATATCTTGTGTGTGGTATCATAGCAACATCTGTGAGTGTAGATGGGATGATTAATTTGTATGTATTTTGCCCTCATTCTTGGCTTTGTGTTGCTCTACTAATTGTAGCATGCATCTACATTATTGCTGTATTAAATACTGTATTTGAAACACAATAATTAACAGCAGCTGCTGCAAAAGTTTTTTGTTTTCTATTTGTTTTTAATGAAGTTGACATTCTTTTAATGACTTACTATTTGAATCATAATAATATAGATTTCTTTTCTTGCATAGGAGAAAAGTTTTCTTGAGTTTTTCAAGATACCAGACAAGACAATTTCAAGTCAGCATTGATGATCTGAATAAAAACGCTAACAAAAAAGCTTTTAGCTGGTCAATGCTGTTTTCATCAAGAGAGGACTCTTCACTGGGAATTATTATAAAAAAAATTCATTGAACTCTGATGTTATTAAAACAAAAAGATAGACTGCCTGTGATTGCTTGCTTAACTTTAATATCTTTCTAGGATTTATATAACTCCCATTGACTATCCCCCACACCAAAAA
>VXAA01005254.1:126435-148516 GCA_013399115.1 Anseranas semipalmata | reverse complement strand
AAAAAAAAAAATCCCTGGCAGATTTTCTTTATGTTAGAAATGTCAGTGGACTCTGGGGACGTCTTCTTGTTCTTTATAGACCTCCCTGTTCATTTTAAATCATTGATGTAATGTTTCTCCATACAATTTCTCTTTCCTTATAAAAATCTATTTGAAAATCTCTCTCCTGAGGAATGAAACCAAAATCCTGCCTTTGAACATTTCTCTGTTTGTGTTTCGCTCTTATAAGATGGATATTCAGGAATCATCTTTATCATCTGTTCAGCAGTTCCTGAAGCATGAGTGATAGCTTATTTGTACAGAAGATAAGGGCTGTTTTAGGTTTCTTTACATAAGACTAGACTAGCAACTTTGCTTTGGCATCAGAGAAATTATTTGAATTTACTTGCACCGCTCCAATTTGTGCACTTTTTTCAGACTCCTCCCTCTAAAATTATCAGAAGTTTTGGAGGCATAGAGCTGTAGACACAGACAGCAAAAATGCTATGAAAATGCATTTGTGCTCTGGCTCAGTTTGTCTACAACTTTGATTATTAAGAGACAGGAATGAATGTAAAAAGAAAAGGAAAATATCTAATATGTTTGTTAACAGTAGTTCTTTTTTGCTGAGAAGAGTTGAAGTAATGGCAACAATGGTGTGCCCCTTTCCTGAGTAAAATTTTTAGAGGTTTAGGTCCGCACAGTCAGAAATCTGTTCAGCTTCTTTGACATGAAAGGAGCCATACCATCTGACATTGGAACAGAATTTGTCCCGATGTATTTATATGCAGATATATTGGCCACTGGAAAACATTATGATTACTCAGACCTATTACGCTTGATTCTATACATATTATATATGATTCTATACATAACCTTTAGGGGAACTCCAGAAGGAATTAGGAAATTGAGCAGATGGTAAACATAATTCATGGTTGATGTACGCAACGTAATGAGTGTTAGAAGGAATAATTGGAACTACTTATATCTTTCACTAAGGACTTAACACAGAGCCACCCAGATACAAAGATGTAATCATCACTGTTGACACTTCAGTGAAAACTAAGTAAAGGTTAGAGAATACCCCAAATAGAAGAGAAATGATCCTGAACTTATTGTGGAGTTTTTGTGTAGCTTAGTGGGATTTACTTACTGGAATAATGTGTTTGGTTCTGTTAACTTTCCTCTACAACATTTCTTGTATAACATCCAGCAAGGCACGGAACCATTCTTTTCCTGTTTCACTTCCAACAGAATAATCTGATGTAACATTGATTTTCTTTGGCTTAATTCACGGATGCCTGATAATTACCTTGAGACCCTTAGTTAGAAGGTGATATAATAGGTGCAGAGGTTTATTATTACATCCTATTAGCATTTAAGAGCACAAAGTTTTTTAATACTTAAAGAGACACCATGAATATTGATTGATTCAAAATGTTAATCTACAGTCCAATATTCCTATGAAACCATTTTCTGCTCATCCTGCATCTATTGTACCTCCTAAATGTGATAAATCATTTATAAAATCCTAGCATTTCTGATTAGGCACCTGCTGAAAAAAAAATTCAAGAAAGTACTTTTATCTGTGCATACAAATTCATTTTCAACCCTATTTTTATGTGACTGATTAGCCTCTACCATCTCTATGAAATAGTAGAACATTTAACACCACAGCTATGAAATATTTGGAAGAATTCTGAAATCATTCTCTCTCTGGGACAATGTCGCTGAGAATTACTTTGAGAGTTTCAGCTCTCTTTTTATTTTTAATTTAATTTAATTTAATTTAATTTAATTTTTAATACAGCTAATTGTTCTAGTACCACTCTTAAATAGCAACTATCACTAAATGGTATATCAAGGAGACTGTATTGCCTGAGTAGAGGAATGTGCTTATATAAAAGATTCCGTTTTAAAAGAATACATTTAATTATAGTATAAATATCATTTTCAAAATAGAGGACACAGTATTTGTATATCTTTTCTTTCATTTTCTACATTTTCTTCATAAAAAGCCAAGAAAGATATAAACAGAAGTAACAGATCAGGCCAAATACATGTCCTGATTTGTCTCCCACTACTGTAACCAATGACAAATATGTAGGAGAGAAGTATAAAAGTAGAGTAAGTAGTAGTAGTAGTAGTAGTAGTAATAGTAGTAAGAGTAGTAACCGTAATTCTCCAGAGAAATTTCTGAACCTGTCATAAATTATGCTTATGGCCTTTCTCTGTCTCTGTCTCTGTCACTGTCTCTGTCTCTGTCTCTCTCTCTTTTTTTTTTCTAAAAAGATAACCAAGGCCACCTTTAGGCTTCAGCGAAGGATCCAGACTCAGAATAAGACATACATACAAATTTAGGTATCTCAATGTAGGGATCTACACAGGAGTTAAGTTTCTAAGACATTGTCAGTGGAGACCTAATAACTACAGTTAGAAGAATTAAGCTGATGATTAAAAAAGATCCCTAGGGCTAGATTCAGTTACTCCATGTGTGTCTTGTGTCATCTGAGGTGCTCAAAGGGAACCATACAATCTGTATATGGCTGATAGATCTGACACAGTGCTTCTGCTAGACCTGTGACCTCCTGGATCAACAGCTGGAGGCCAGACAAGTAACTCTAAGTCATTTCAGGTCTGAGACCACAAGCCATGAAGTGACAGAAGCATTCTGGAGACTCCATTGCTGAGATGCTTAAGTCAGTTTCAGATGACAATTCTAACAGTAACTTTTGTCTGTCTTTTCAGAGGCCACAATGATGTCCAACACTTACCATGAAAAAAATAAGGATGTTTTATATGTTTTTAGCCCGTTAGGAATATGTTACAATCTTCTTATATAAGTATTAATAAGTATAAATATAATTAACATACCTATAATTATATAGCTATACCTATATAACTGTAGCTATAAATACAAATTTTACTCTGTGTAAATACTTTATACAATGTTTAAGTCTTTTTTTTCCTCACTGCAATTAAAGGTTTAATGAATAAGTATCAGACGTAGTTTTTACAAATCTTTGCACACAGTACTTGAAGTGATTGCTACTATGTGGAAGTGTACCACCTTTAATATTCTTTCTATTCTCTAATGTGGTATTTGAAACTTTTTAGTACTTTAACTCTGATACATGCTTGAACAGAATGACGTGGGTTATGAGAGGTCTCTGGAGGTTACCTAATCCAGTCCTCTCATCGAAACAGATCCAGTCAGAGCACGCTGCAATGGATGTGGTCCAGTCAAGTTCTGGATGTCTCCAAGGATGGAGATTCCATAGTGTCTCTGAGCAAACTTTTCTAGGTCTTAGCTACCTCCATGGTGATTTTTTTTTCTCTAATATTTTATTGGAGCTCCGCTTGCTGAAGCTTTTTTCTGTTGTCTCCTATCCTTTACTGTTATCTTCTGAGAAGAATCTGGCTCCATCCTCTCTATACCCTTTCATTAGGTAGTTGTAGACAGCACTAAGAAGCCCCTTGAGCCTTCTTTTCTCTATTGAATTAATAGGTACAAGAAATTCTGTGAAGCTTTATTGAAGTATGTTCAGATTTTGTTGTTGGTACTGTTGCAGTTTTAAAATCAATCTTTTTGAGTCTCATTGGCCTGCAGATCTTCACAGTCTTAGCCAAGATCTAACTTGTTGCCTTATTTCAAGGGAGTGATAAGACAGTGCCATCTTCCACTGTTCATTTTATAGATTGATATGGTGGGTTAATAACCTCTCTTGAAAATATGTGGGAAATAAATGCCACAGCTCTGTCCATTTTTTTTAGGGATTAGTGTTGATTTAATTAAATCTGTTTGCATTTCTAAGATTTCATAGGCCACATCCTGAGGGGATGTAAGCCTCTATTGTGCTCTGGCTTCACTTGAGTTCATCACAGAGATGTGACACACTGGAGCTATATTTCTTCTGAGTCATGTATATCCCTTTCAGAAATTACGGGTTTTACAGTCCGCTGTAAAGCAGAAAAGTAATTATAGGAAACACTGTCTTTGAAGAAGTGCTTGGACACTGGTGTCAGCTGGGGTGTCTGCTACCTGTTAAAGAAGGAATTAGACAGAACTGTTGGAGTATTTAAACAACAACTTGTCTTCAAAATAATTTATCCGAGTATGTTGTAGTAAACCTCTTATCTGTTAGAACTATAAAGTCTGGATATTTTTCTTGTAATTGGAATTTCTTAATAGCATATACACAGATCATACATATATTAACCACTATTTTCACGCCATTGATGGAAAATTCATTATGTAAATATTTCTATTCTAGTACAAGTGGATGTGATTTTAATAATTTCTTGAGATTGTTTCCAGTCCCTTGCAAAACTCTTGGCTTCAGGCTGTTTATTTTCTTGTATTATACATTTTCTAATTATTAAAGGTAAGTGGAGACATCTCCACATCTGGGAAAGCTGAGTTTGATGAAGTACTTACCCACATTTTGTGGATTCTGAATTGCATTTTAAAAAGATATTTTTGATCATTTTTCATCAAATGCTCTATAAGTAATGTTTCTTTATGTTATTGTTTATGAAAAGTGGAGTTTTGGTTAATGAAATCACTTTGTTTAACCAAGGAAATAAATTCTAACTCTATGATGGCTAAAAAAAAATTGTGGCTGAAATCATACATTTGATTTGAAAGATAACATTATGTTTTATGTGAGATCTCTATTTCATGGAAGAAGGAATTTGTCAAATTTAGTCCATGTTTTTGTTCTTGTTTTCCTTTTTTGCATTTTCTGTTCAGGAGCGATACTTTTAAATCCTTGGCTACATAACTGAACACTCAAACATGCCTGTTGTTTAGTACTTCTTATGTTTTGATGTTGTGAAAGATTGAGATGATGAGACATTTCTCTGGGGTGTGGCATGGACTATCACTACAAGATTCCAGATTATTTTAGGAGATGATTTAGAAATTATTGGTCTTTTCCTGAATTTGAGTTCATGAAAGAGACACAGAGACAAATGTCTAAATCTCTATGTGTGACAAAATTTTAGCAGTGTGCAATTGCCTCAGAAGAATAAACCATTCAACTTTATTGCTACTTGTTTTGTGCCATGTTCTAAGTTGATTGCAAGTTTGCAGTTTGGGGTGAAGTACAAATTATTTTCAAACACATAGAGACATGTCTGTAGCACTTAATAGATAAGCTGGGAAAATAAATAAAAGGCAGTAGAACTGAAATCTATTGTCCAGTACCTTTTCAGAGTTAAAGGGTCTGTTTTCTGAAGGCTGTCTTCTCACTTTAAATAACTTGCTACTCTTCAGTAAAGTTTTAAAAATATAAGGAATAACCTTTTTTTTTTTTTTTTTTTTTTCCAGAAGAATTTGCAAGGAATGTAATAGGCAATGTCAGCTGAATCTAAAACACTAGGTAATCGGCTTGCTGGAACTTTATTAATGCTAACATAAGGCCAGTCCTGCTACATTCTTATTCCTAGTTCCAAGTTCTTAAGATTAAGCTAAGATTTTTTATTCATTTAATTTCAGCATTTAAAATATTAGCTATCTTTCCCACCTTTTTTCTTCCCTGGCTTTTATTTACTGATTATTTGAGTTACTGTTTATATATATATATATATATATATTTTATCATTAATGTCAGTTATTGAGTCCTGACAACATACTTAATCTTGCATGGGAATGCATTTGTGACTCTCAGGAGCTACGAAAGACATAATATACTGCCAAAGAGTCAAATCATGAAGCCCTTTCCCTTAAGAGAAAAAAAATATTCAATGGATTTCTGATTTGAATGGTCTTGCACCAAAATGGTTTCTAAATTGAACCTGACTTTTGGGATACTTCTTATGGCAGAAACCCATCCATCCCACATCATTCAGTTACAATACTGAAGAATGCCTGCAGAACATATGTAGTAATTCTGCTTTTCTGAGGATTTCTATTGGGCAATTTGTTTTGTATCTCTACAGTTAATATATATATAATGCTTGACTCCTTGCACCAGTCCTTGTATTAGTTATGTTGATTAAATAAATTCTTAAATTTCAATCAACTTGGTAGCAACTAGTGCTCTGATGCAAGCGAGAGCAGAATCAGGATCATTATTTTCCTTAAAGGCTGCAGAAGAGATGTATAAATTTGTTTCATGATTCATATATGTTAAAAGTTTCAGCAGTTGAACTGCGGAATTAGATCATGTTCTCAGATGACAGGAGGGAAAAGTGCTTTGTTATGTTATGCTTTATAGGGAGCTCAAACAACATTTAGACAAATGCTGAAGTTATTCTTATGCTTTTCAAAAAGTTAAAAGTTCCTCATTTTTCTGAATGTGAAATACAAATTTAATTATGTTCTCCCACATATAAAGTGCAAACTAGTTTGAAGAATGTACGATACACCGTTGCAGTATTTTCAGAAGGGAGATATGATAACTTGCCTCTGACATGCTATTAATTCTTTATTTTAAAGCTGTCAAAGTGTGCAAAGAGCGCCCTTTTACCTTGGTTTCAATGCAAATACGTGAAGTCAAATTTAAAAGTATACTTTTTTAAACACGATGTGATGATCTGTTCACATTTATATACCTCTAAATTTAGAGAACTAAGTGAACTTCAGAGAAACTTGCCTGATCTATTGCACCCTCCTGTATGAAAATAAACTAGTAGAGAATGACAGCCAAATGTTTTTTTGTATTTACCAAAGTACCTCTAAGAACATTTTTGCAGTATGATTTTTTATATACTTCTCAACTGCTGTGAAGAAACAACCAATATGTTCTTAAAATCTGTTAAATCAGATCTGCAGCACTGTGATTAATGGGAAATTTATGTGTGTTTATGTGTATATATAAGAAGAGTTACAGTTCTTTGTTCCTCTAAGCTGAGCCTAGCTCTGCTAATGTTGAGGGAGCTGCTGAAATATTATATTGTTACTGATGAGAGTGTCTAATGACAAAGCACAACTATTTGGTGTTATAAAACTTCCTTTACTCTTCCTGCTAGATAGCAAGCATGAACCAGAGTGTCAGACTAGGCCTGGGGAAAAGCTGACTGCATCAAATCACAGGCTGCAGAGCTCCGTGAGACCAACCAAAGGGTCCCTCAAGGCCAGCAGGATTTCAGCTGCATTGGCTTCTGCCGCTAATTGAAATGCCAGGAAGGGACTCGAGTTGCTTGAAATGTTAATAGCTGTTTGAAAAGCTTGCTCCTTCCACTTAGCTAAACCAAAATGACAGCAGCAATCTACACCAGTTTCTATAGCCCTGTCAGCTGATATTTCACAATGATGTCATTCATACTACAAAGATGATTAAAATTTTTTCTTATGAGAGAAGAAAAATTTAGATATTTTATAAGCAGATTCCTTTGAGTGATATGGGAAAGCCTTCGGACTGCAGGCCAGATATATAACCAGCATTCAGAAATCTCTTTTAATATGCACAATGCATTCATAATACTGGAATAACAGTTTAAGCACTCTTGCTGAATCAATAAAGGTTTGGCAGGTATATAAGCTGCAAACAAAGGATTGAAAACTTTTGCACCTCAATGATAGGATATATTTTATCTGTAAGTAGAACTATCGAGGTTGAAAGTAAGCCCTCTGTGTTTTTACTAATAATATATAGGAAAATTTTATTTCCCTCCCCACTTATAATACTTGACAATTGATTTTGTACTATGGAGTCATTTCACCTCAAGGGTCATCAGGGACTGTATGCAGGCCCATACTATCTTGCCAGTACAGCTGTAGATGTAAGCCACATCTAGGTATGTAGCCACAATAAGTATGTGTAGACACAATGCAAAAACAGAGCATGTTGTGGGAAGGGTCTGTCTGGCTGTCATCTGTATAGCCTCACATTACATAGCTGAAGGCTACATAAAATCTCCTCTGAGCCTTCTCTTCCTAAGGCTGTACAAGCCCATTTCTCTCAGCCTTTTCTTATACAACTTGTGCTCTACCCCGACCATCCTGGCTGCTCTTGTTGGACTTGCTCCAGTGTGTTAATATTTTTCGTATACCCTGTGAGTCCAGAACCAGGCACAGTACTCTGCATGTGGTCACACAAGTATGGAATGCAAACAGGACTTCTGCTGCATTTAGAGGCAGAAGGAGCTTATCTTTCCGTATGCAGGTAAGTACATAAGCCTGGAGGTGAACAAGTTCTACGCTTCACACTTTTCACCTTATGAAGCTGGAATACCTAACACTATTGACTACGTCAATAACTACATCAATCCTTATATGTTTTGGAAAATATTTGTAAATGTAATAATTATTTTTCTCTCACCCTTTGCTTGCACAAAAGGAAGCCAAGTCACCCTCTAGTGCAAGGGTTTTTATGAAGTCAGTGTTGCACAATGACGGTGGCAAAGTGTTCCCTGCTTTGCCGTGGCCTGCACCTAACCACTTGCATAAGGGAGACAAATGGACTAGCTTCAAACAAATCTGTAAAAATATCCACAAGAACAGTTTAATTTTATTTTCTAGATTCAGTGTAACTGTTTTGTTTAGTAGAGATGTTTTCATTATTATGTAAACATTCACTGTATGGCTTCCTTTACAGAAAAAGCTTTTTTTTTTTTTTTTTTTTGTCATATACTTGCTTAACACTACTGACCACCAGCTTTCTGAAGTTAGGACTAGCCCCCATTTCTCTCAGTGACGTTGATTTCATCATTGCTTGTCTTCTGATTGATCCTTTCTGTGACCATCTTTGCAAAATAATCAGAGAAACTGTATACTGAGTAATTATTTCTGGGATATAGCTACTGCTGAAAGAAATGAAATGGCTGTGTCCTGTAAATTTGCAAGTTCCAAGACAATATTACAGAGATCTTGTTTTTCATTATAATTCATGTTTTATTACTTGGCAATAAATATTCTGTATTAGATGTAAAGGAATGATTTTGAAATGGTTAAAAAATGACACAACTATAAAATACATTTGACTTTGTAGTAATCATGGAGCATGTTAGAAGACATTTACGTTGAAATTCTATGTAGGATGATGTCTGAAGCCACACTTCAGGCACTTGTATAATCATGGAAACTTATTGGAAAGGAGAAATAAATGCATCGATCTCAGTCTCTTAATTACAACCTGGGAATTGACAAAATTCCATTGTTATCCTCTCAAGATGGTAAAAGCATAGGTTTATTTCTCTACAACAGTTATTTGTATCCAAAGATATTGAAAAATGTTAAGAGGGGAGGAGGTTCTCAGTGGTTTCTTAAGCTGGCATTGTGTTGTATTTTGATTGTCAAGTCCTTACATTCAGAATAGCTTACAAATTATGAACTCTAGATAAAAAAATATCAACCTGGAGCGTTTTCTGCCTTTCATATGTAAATTGTTCTGTGCCAGGGTTTATAGTACAAGCAGTGGTGTTATTATCTCCTAGGTATGAGTGCATTCTGAACTCAAATGCATCTCCCTGCAAAGAATAGGAGTTTAACATGGTATTTAATATAGTACTTTTTGAGAGCATGCTCCTGAAGATGTATGACTTTGTCCAGAAAACACACAGAGGCACATAGCACTCTTCTCTTGTAACAGATCAGACAGCTTCTACTTTGTTTAGATGACTGGCTTGTTATTGAAGCTTTGTTAAAGTTGATCCTTAGTGAAGCTATTATTTAGTATATCTGGTACAGACACAGACAGCTAATTTATGCATTTGTATTGAGCATTATGCATATGTGTTTGTTGAAGAAATGTATATTTGAATGGGACATCATTCCCTTTAGGTACAACTTAACACAGCCTCTCCTTTTGCTCATGCTTGAAAGGCATGTTCTTCTGTTTATGACTTTACAGTCTAATACTATGACAGACTGTAATTTCTCAGATAAACTTGGATTTATCAGGAGCATTTCAGGGTCAATTAGAAAAAGATGCTTACTGAAAAATAAGCAAACACAACAGTCTTATTCTAAAATTAATAATTAAAACAAGAACCATAAAAATCATAAGTATGATTATATAAATTAGAAGTAGGGAGGTAACTGAATTTCAATGTCTGTTATTTCATTATGCAGTTCATTTCACTACCTTAAAACCTGGTTATTTAAGCACTTTTATTGTGAAATTCATACTTCAGCTCAGTTGTGGTGAAGGCTAGAATTATGAAAATTGCTGCTTAGTGAGATGACTAAAATCACGTTTTTTCTGTCTTGGGCCTGTTGTAACAGGATATACTCCATCTAAATGTGTGGAATGAAGCTCTGCTCATGCCAGACTTGGAAGAAAAGGAACCATTAAGGACAACAAAGATGGTCAGAGGTACAGAATCATTTCTATATAAGAATACACTAAACACTGAAGTCTCACAGCTTATAACAAAGATACCTGGGAATGCTCTACTTTCTCTTTGTTTACAGCTTACAGAAAATGTTTTTAAGACTTGCTTTTGCAGTTCCTCCTCTCTGAACCTCATGACTCATGTTCTTCAAAACATATGAAGTGGGTGGGATCACTGGTTGACAGCCAATGACATCACTGTGTTTCTTGAATGAAAATTATCACTATGCTGTTTGCTGAAGTCAGTGCTCTCTAGCAGCCAAGGTGTGATGCCTACACTTTTACAGAACTGCCTAATGTTAGACTTCTTCTCCAGAGAACTGGAAATGAGAAATGAACTCCATTTTCTTGAGGAAGGACTACAATCTGCATGAGTACTTTGAACAATGGATTTATTAGCAAAATATGGCCAGTCCATCTTCAGCAGTGGTCCAAAACCCACTTTTTAAAATTATTGCTACTACTTTGGGTTGTACAGAATGAAGTTATTATTTCTGATTTGTGTTATGGATGGTCAGAACATGCTCAATAGATTGGACCTTGTTAGTGATTATTTACTTTATCTCCAGATTTTATGATTGTTTAGGCAGTAGTGGAAATGTCAGAGAGACAGGCACTGTGGTCATGGCCACTGTTTTCTGATTGTCCAGACTATCTAGCCCTTTGACCACTCTTGAGGACATCATGAGGTACCCTGGTTAATACAGTGGAGAGGAAGGCACATAACATTGCTTGTGCTGTCTCAGCCTCCCTCTATCATTAGCCATGGCCTGATCTTGAGTAAAGTTTCTTCCTACATGATTGTACTGGGTTTACATGGCAAGGGTTTGGTAGCAGGGAGGCTGCTGGCGTGGCCTCTGTGAGCAGAGCCCAGCAGCTGCCCCATGTCAGATCAGAGCCAGCTCCAGCCGGCTCCAAAAGGGACCTGCCGCTGGCCAGAGCCCCGCCAGGGAGCGACGCTGGTTGGGCCTCTGGGAGAGCAGAGCTAAGGAAGGGAACAAACTGCTGCGCCACAGCAGCTGGGAGAGAGGAGTGAGAAACAGCCCTGCAGGCACCAGGTCAGTGCAGAAGGAGGGCAGGAGGGGCTCCAGGCGGCGCAGCAGAAGTTCCCCTGCAGCCCGTGGAGAGGCCCATGGTGGAGCAGGCTGTCCCCGTGCAGTCCATGGATACCATGGTGGAGCACCACCACTCAGAGGGAGGAGGTAGAAGAAGGTGGATGGGGGAAGGTGTTCTTAGTTTGCTTGCAGTTTCTCACAGTTCTAGCCCGCTAGTGATAGGTATTACTGGGTATTATTAATCTCCCCATGCTGAGTCTGTTTTCCCTGTGACGATAATTGGTTGGTGATCTCCCTTCCTCTTGCAGAGGTAGGAAGACTCCTTTCCATCCTTACTGGCCAGCATTTTCCAGATGAGTGTTTCCAGTGAGAATGGAATTGGTAATACTTGAAAACTGTAAGCAGAACTGGGGGCCACAATACTTCAGTCCAAGCTTTCAGATCTGTAACTTGTCATGGATTAGAATCATGTATAGAATCACACAGAACTGCAGAATTGTTGAGGGACTTCTGGAGGTCATTTAGTCCAATCCCCCTGCTCAAGCAGGGACCCAGGTGGCCCAGGCCCATGTCCAGGTGGCTTTTGAAGATCTCCAGGGAGGGAGACTCCACAGCCTCTCTGGGCAAGCTGTGCCAGTGCTCCGTCACCCTCACAGTGAAGAAGTAATGTTTATTCATGAGGGCAATGAAGAAGAAGGAACTTCCTACATGATAGCTCCTTAGGTATCAAGGGCAGAGCTTTTGAATGCAATTTTAAAGGCTGTTAGCTAATAATGTGCTATAGGTTTTATAACTTCAAATTTAAAAAAAATCAGAAAGTAAAACTATCACCAGTTTCTATAAACTTTTCCCATTTGTGAAAATTCCTTTTATATGTTAAAACTATTTAAACTATATTGTATGACTTTGAGGGCATAGAGTGAACTGGTTGTAAATGAACAAATAAGAACTGAGATGAGCATGAGTGTCTTTTTTTCCCCCACAATTTTACCCCGTGTTAAAAAAATAATGTAAAAAGTTTGAAAGGGTTTTGCTCAGTGTTCTTTTCACATTTCCAGGAATCATTGTCTATTTCTGTCAATGCCTGGTTAAGAATTAAGCAGAGGGAAATAATTTCCAATGAACAAAATAATTGTATTTTTTTAATATAGGAATGCTTGAGGTTTAAACACGTACTCTAGCTATTTGTCTAGGCATTTGTACCACACCAAACTTGCAGAATTTTCTCAGCCGTTAGCTGAGGAGAAGCACTGTGGAATGACAAAGAGTAAGATACAGAGAGAGAGAGAAGGATTGAGAGATCAGAGGTCAGAGAGTGGGTGTTGTGTATATGATTTCCTTTTGGAATTATCTGAGAGGGAGAGGAGCAAGGAGCCAGCACCTCTTATTATCTAGCAATCTCACTATTCAGATAGAACATCTCTGAGGAGTACAACTTTCAACAGTGCTTCCACCCACTTTTTATATCACTCATTAGTCAGAAAGAGTAATCTCCTGGCCCTGGTGCACTACATCTCCTCCTTCAGCAAGATCCTAATAAGAAAATAAGCCATTATTGCCTCCCCAAGGCTAAGATTTTCTGCCCCCTTTACCAGTTAACTCCTTGAAATAAATAAGGAAGAGATACTAGCTGTTTTAAGTCAGGTTTATTTTATGTGTACAATTTCATTGCCCATGATGCCACTGACAATACTCAAGGGTTACCCTCAGAGGTCCAGTCACCACTTCCACATGTCCTCCAGAGATGCACTGAGTTGTAACTAGATATATAGACTGTGGTTCCAGAATAAAATTCTTGGAGTTTTTTCAAAAGATGAAGTCAATGTATGCACTTTGATTTGGAGATAAGCAATTGCTTGGGATCTGATAGATTTTGTGCAACTGCGGAATAAAATGAATTTGAAAACAATTAAGTCTGTCATTCTGAAACCATCACGCTTCATTAGACCTGTGGGGTCTCCCAGCGCTGGGAAGATCCAGGCAGCTGGGGGGAGTACTGGCTAGAAGGTGTCCCAGCCCTGCAGGGTCCTTTAGATCACTTCGAAGAGAATAAACAGACTTATTTTTGCACGTGTGAGTGCGTGCGTGTGTGTAGATGTGTCACTAATATAAGGTTCTCCCCCTAGGGAGGCCCCACAGGTCTAAGAGACCCCTCCCTTTTTGGGGAGGAACTACCAGGCAAAAGAAACTTGTATTTGACCAGGAGCACAGAATTAAAAAGGTGTGTTCCACAAAACTGTTTTAAATTTCCGTCATGTT
Organism: Anseranas semipalmata; assembly: GCA_013399115.1. Taxonomy (NCBI): domain Eukaryota; kingdom Metazoa; phylum Chordata; class Aves; order Anseriformes; family Anseranatidae; genus Anseranas; species Anseranas semipalmata. Next base: position 134,943 of record VXAA01005254.1, on the reverse strand, counting down.
CTTAGATCTCAGTTGACAGCTCTAAGTCTGCTGCTGCTTCTCTAATGTGAACCAGTGCCCATGAGAAGCTAGACTAACTATCTAGCCTCCATATACTCAGGACATCGATTCACTATTATTTGCTGAATGATGTCACTGTGTTTAGTACAGTGCTAACACAGGAAGTTCTTCGATGCTGTGCAGAGAATTTCAATGTCTGGTGCTATTAGTATTCATCCTGTTAAACCTGGTCATCAACACTCATTGCAGAATCACGACAAACTCCATCCTTTGATCTAAACAGGGCACAAGGTATGGGTTTGCAAAAAAAAAAAATGAAGCATATTCTTCTCTGTCTTCCTGGGTCAGTCCTACAAGCTAGTAATGCAGAATCGGTATGTTCTAGGAATGTGCACCTTGAGAACTCAGTATGGTGCACAGAAGTAGTCTGAAGATAAGTAGGGGTGTCTTTGGCACTGATCCCAGCAGAGCATCAACCTATGCTGTGGAGCACAGTAAAAAGAGCAGAGAAAGGAAAGGTTTCCTGCAGTATTTTGTTACCAATGCCCATAGTTTATCTGACTGAATTCTGGGAATGAAATTTTTTATATACAGATTGTTCACACTGGGATTATATGTCTTTTATTCAATTTCTCTCTGGATACATAAAGGGTGATTGCCATAGGTGAGATTGAATAGAAGCTGGCAGTCTAAGCAGAAATTCAGTGACTTTATTGCTTATTCACCTCAAAATTACAGCACCTGCCTTTTCTGGGTGCAGAAACATTTTCCTGGATCATACAAGGAGTGCAATTATGATTTAAAATGGATCTTTCAGAAATGTACTCCTTTGTGTCAGTTCATTTTCTGTTCCAACTAAATTCAGTAACAACAACCATACAACAACGTTGTCTTTAATTAAAACTTACTTCATTCCTGTATACCTTCTATTTTTTCCTCCACTGTAAGGCCTTTATTCACTTCCATTTTGCATAACTGAAATAAAATCCTTATGCAGAGAATAAGAAATGCCTTTTTGTTAGAGGATGTCACAAAGACCTGCCTGTTTTCCTATGATGGCCTTTATCCATGTTTTCCTTGCAGGCTTTTTGCAGTGGATATCCTGGGACCCTGCATGGAGCCCCATAGCCAGCTTCACAGTCACTTCACTCCCTTTCTGACTGTGCCCCTTTCTTTCATTCTCTTCTCTCCTCCTCTGCTTTGTTTTTCTCTCTCTTCAAGCTTTTTTTTTTTCTTGTTCTTTGTTCTGTCATTTCATTTATCCACACTCCAGCAAAATCCCACACAAAGAAAAAATCCCACCAACACCTATCATCCCCAACTCAGACAAAGCACCAAAGTGATAACATGATACATTTTGATTGTAAGTTATACCACTTTACTGTGCTTTTTGTAAGTCTCCATTGCTTAAGATCTGTCTTTTCTGTTTTGTGAGATGGCCTCCAGAATGGACTCCCATATTAATGCGACTGTTACGATATGTGTGAAAAGGATATTTTTAATGGGAACAAATTCTCCCGTTACATTCACGAGATATTTGTTTAGACTTGTTCTTGGTTGCATGTTTAATTAAGTAAGGTAAATAACTAATTTATAAATTAAACATGTAGGTAACTTTTTAGTGTATGTAAGTAATGTATTCTTTTATTATTTCCAGGGAAACCATGATAATTAATGCTATTTTAAGAGCAAAGGAGTGTAAAATTGCAGATGTCTTTGAAGGAACAGACTTCATTTAGGCAGGAGGTGGTAATTGAAATAATTGAACATCACGTTGTAGTTAAGTTTGCCTCTGCTTCTTTCTTTTAACAGTCACAAAAGAATATGGAACTAAGTCCTTTAAACTTTGAGATGAGATGAATTTCCTGTCAGCATACCTGAGACAAAGATAAAAGAAGGAAGAGAGCTTGAAATGGTGCTTCCACGGTCTTCCTGACAGAACAACTTCTACGAGGACTATTCTTTCTAACAGGATTTCCTTGTCTAGTACATACCATACAGTGTCCATGTAGTAGATTTAAGCTGTTGACAAGTTCTGCTCCCTTGGGAAAGATGAGCTGCTTTAAAGTTATTATGGTTTCTATGTAAAACATGAAATGGTGCTTTACCAAGAAAAAAATACGATTGATTTTGTGTAGCTTTTTGACTGAGAGGTTGTTCCAAAGACAAAAGAAAATACTTTTGAGGAGAATGAGGAGGTCGAGAAGAGAAAGAATATTCTGCTGATATTTACAGTTTTGTNTTTGTTTATTTTTAAGTTTTTTTTTTTAAAAAAAAAAAAAAAAAAAAAAAAAAGAAGAGAAATTTGAAACTTTTATGGATAATTATCAAAAAAGCTCAATATATTTCTTCCTGATCATGCTTGCCTGTCACTTTTATTTCTATTAGTTTATGTGAAAATGTGTAGGTTTTAGTTACATGTAACAATTCTAATTATAAACAGAGAAAAAAAATATTTTAATTCTAGAAAGCACAGGCCCAGCACGAGATCCAGTGGAGTTGTATCAGGCTCTTCCAATGTGGTTGTAATCCAACTTATCTCACCTCTCTTCTCAATGTTTCTCTTCTGTGAAATGTGTGCAACTCTGCACTTCTCTCTTCATTGGCATATGAAGCCAATTTCCCCTCTGTCCTTTCGAGCAAGAGAGCCAGAAAGTGATTAGTTACTGCTGGTGAAGTGGTAAATGCACATACAGGGTTGGGGGGTTTCTTTTTGGAGACAGTGCCTTTGTTTGGAGTTTATAGCAGATGACCAGCATACCATGCTGATACGGCTAGATGGATGTTAAAGCTCTTGAAGTGTATGTCAACATCAAAACCAGCTGAGAAACACTACTCTTGTTTAGATAAAATCATTTATTCCTTCATCCAGTGAGTATTTCTAGGAGAAAAACCCACCTGTCTGACTTGATTCAGGTAGTTTTGAGGATGATAATGACTCTTAATTGCAGGAAGACTGCAGCAACAGCACACTCCAAAGCTGAACATGTATGTGCCAGTCACATGTTTTGTTTAATATTATTTTTAGTTTTTTTTCATTAATCATGATCTCAAAACATATTTTGAGAGATATTCTTAGTATGCTAAGCCAATACATTATTGAATGAAGACAGAAGTATGCCAAAAAAGAGAAAGGGTTAAAAAGGGGATAGAAAAAGAATGGGCAGGAGATGCTGAGAGCAGGTCCACAAGTCTGCACACCATTCTTAACTTAGTCACAAGCCTTGGTTATATTCCCCTCAGTCTGACTTGATCTACTCTTGATGCCTCTGAAAGGCCAGGTCTATAAAAGCATGAAGTGTGCTGTGCAGTTTCAGAATTTGGTGGGTATAATAGCCATGATGATAAAGCTCACAGTAACAGTTCCAGTCCTGGAACAGGAGTGCCTGACAACCAGTTTCAAGAGGAATAAGCAACTTCAACCCATCATCAATGTACAGGCAACATATCTGTAAGTTGCTTCAATGCTAAACTCCTTTTGCTGTTAAAATCCTTCAACCCAGAATCATGTTGACCTAGAACAGTCATGCAGACCTGACCCAGGCCTGAGATCCCTTTGTCAGAGTGCTTTTAAACCATACAGTTTATACCATTTTGCTTCACTTGGGCTTTGGCTGACTTTGATAAACAGGCTCACTTTAGTGGTGACAGATTTTCTTCTCTAGTTTGCAACTCAGAAGATCGGCTTTCACATAACATTTTGCCTATACTCAGCATTTGTGAAACATGTTTTAAACTTCTGCTTTAAAGTCTAGCTTTGGATCTCACACAAAAATGAGTTGAAAAGCTAGAGAATATTCAGCTGGCTGAATCAGAAAGGTAGAGAGCTGGTCATGGAGTAAGAGCTTGAATTTTCCTTGTATTTTTTCATATTTGGTGAATACTGTTTTCTAAAGTTACAGATTTTGCTGTATACTTTGTTTTAATTTCATTCTATGGAAATGTAGAGGGAAGGAATATCTCAAACCTTATAATGTGCTTTTCTTTGTTAAGGTCTGCAAAGGTATACTTCCATGAAACTCTGCATAGACATAATGGTCTGCTTGAAATTTCATGTATGCTTGAAAATGCAACGCACGAATTATACTCATTAAATCAAACAAACAACCCCCACATCCTTCCACACAAACACAGGTCCCTTTACCCACACTGGATAAATAAACAGAGAATTTTCCTCACGCATCAGAAGGATTAATTTATATGCCTCATTTGGATAAGAGTTACTTGGGCTGTAGGCATTATAACTAGAACAATACATATATTTACATCACAGCTTTCTCTTAGATTGTTAGAATTCAGTTATAATAAGGACTCCTGGGAATCTAGAAATTGGTAGCTTCGGGCAATCCTGTAAAAGTTTGTAAATTCTTCTTGTCGCACGGTCTACCCATATTCTCTGCATCTAGCCTTGCATGACCTGCAGCATGTCTGAGTTCAACTAAGATGAACATCATCTCTAACTTACCTGCTCAGACCTCAGGCTGTCTGTTTCCTTTCCTTAGTAGGAAAATATAAACTTTTATGTAAGCGTCGGTAATTCAGTTTTAAAGCTCAGTAATATTATAGAATCATATAATCATCTAGGTTGGATAAGGCCTTCAAGATCACCCAATCCATTCATCTACCTCACCTACTGAGTCCCATCACTAAACCGTCTCCCTTAGCGCCACGTCCACATGTCTCTTAAATACCTCCAAGGATGGTGACTCCACCGCTTCCCTGGGCAGCCTGTTCCAATGCTTGACCACTCTTACCAGGAAGAAATTCTTCCCAATGTCCAGTCTAAACCTCCCCTGGTGCAACTTGAAACTGTTTCCTCATGTCCTATTGCTTGTCACCTTAGAAAAGAGACGAACACCCTCCGCGCTGCAACCTCCTTTCAGGTAGCTGTAGAGAGCAACGAGGTCTCCTCTCAGCCTCCTCTTCTCCAGACTAAACAACCCCAATTCCCTCAGCTGCTCCTCATAAGTCTTATTTTCCAGTCCCTTCAACCAGCTTTGTTGCTTTTCTCTGCACACGCTCTAACAACTCAATATCATTCTTGTAGTGAGAAGCGCAAAGCTGAACACAATATTTGAGGTCCAGTCTCACTGGTGCTGTGTACAAGTGGGCAATCACTTCCCTAGTCCCGCTGGCCACACTATTTCTGATGCAGGCCAGGATGTGATTGGCCTTCTTGGCCTTCTGGCCCACCTGGGCACACTGCTGGCTCATGTTCAGCCAGTTGTTGACCCCTAGGTCTTTTTCTGCCAGGTAGCTTTCCAACTGCTTTTCCCCAAACCTATACTGCTGCGTGGGGTTGTTGTGACCCAAATGCAGAACCCGACGGTTAGCCTTGTGGAATGTCATGTGATTGGATGCAGCCCATTGGTCCAGCCTATCCAGATCCCTCTGCAAAGCCTTCCTACCCTCAAGCAGATCAACACTTCCACCTAACTTATTATCGTCTGCAAACTTACTGAGAGTGCACTCAACCCCCTTGTCAATATCATTGATAAAAATATTAAACAAATCTGGCAGTACTTAACCCCGGAGAATGTGTCTAGAGACTGGCTGCCAACTGGATTGAAGTCCATTTGCTATAACTCTTTGAGCCCGGCCATCCAGACAGTTCTTCACCCAGAGAACTTCACAGCAGTCCAAGCCATGAGCAGCCAGTTTCTCCAGGAGAGTACTGTGGGAAACAGTGTCAAAAGCTCTACTAAAATCCAGGTAGACGACATACACAGCCTTTTCCTCATATACTAAGTGGGTCATCTTGTCATAGGAGATCAAATTAGTCAGGCAGGATCTGCCTTTCATAAACCCATGCTGGCTGCATCTGATCACTTGGTTGTCCTGTTATGTGCTGTGTGATGGCACTCAAGATGATCTGCTCCATAACCTTCCCTGGTACAGAGGTCAGACTGCCAGGCCTGTAATTCTCTGGATCCTCCTTCCTGCCTTTCTTGTAGGTTAGAATCACATATGCTAACATCCAGTCAACTGGGACCTCCCTGGTTAGCCAGAACTGTTGGGAACTGTTGGGAACTTTTGGGAACTCCTGCCTGGCTCGCATTGTTTGGGGAATGGGCTTAAATTGCGTCAGGGGAGGTTTAGGTTAGATATTAGGAAAAATTTCTTTACTGAAAGGGTTGTGAGGCATTGGAACAGGCTGCCCAGGCAAGTGGTCGAGTCACCATCCCTGGATGTATTTAAAAGATGTTTGGATGCAGAGCTTAGTGACATGGTCTAGTGGAGGGATTGTTAGTGTTATGTCTTAGGTTGGACCAGGTGATCTTGTAGGTCTCTTCCAACATAAAAGATTCTGTGATTCTGTGATTCTGTGAAAATATTGAGAGTGGCTTGGTGAGCACTTCTGCCAGCTCCTTCAGTACCCTTGGATAAATCCTCTCTGGCCCCATAAACTTATGAACATTCAAATGATGTAGTAGGTCACTTACAGTTTCCCAATGGATTATAGGAACTTCATGTCTCTCCCTGTTACCATCTTCCAACTCAGGGGGCTGGGTATCCTGAAAACAATTGGACTTACTAAAAAAGATTGAGATAAAAAAGGCATTAAGTATCTCAGCCATATCCTCATCTTTCATCACTATGTTTCCCTTCACATCCAGTAAGGGATGGAGATTCTCCTTAATCCTCCTTTTGCTGCTGGTGTATTTATAAAAGCATTTTTAATTGTCTTTTAGTGCACTAGCCAAATGGAGTTCCAGCTGGGCTTTCGTCCTTCTAATTTTCTCCCTGCACAGCTTGACAACAGCTCTGTAGTCCTCCTGAGTTGTCTGCCCCTTCTTCCAGAATTCATAAACTCTTTTTTCTTCTTGAGTTCCTGAAGAAGCTCTCTGTTCAGCCAGGATGGTCTTCTCCCCTGCTGGCTCAACTTTCAGTGCATTGGGACAGCCTGCTACTGCACTTTTAAGGTTTCATTCTTGAAGAAGGTCTGGACTTACTGGAGTCCTTTACTCTTCAGAACTGCTTCCCAAGGGACTCTGTCAACCAGGTCTCTAAATAGGCCAAAGTCTGCCCTCTGGAAATCCAACGTAGCAGTTCTTCACCAAAGACCAACATCTCTATCATTTTGTGATCACTGTGCCCAAGGCAGCCTCCAACCATCACATCACCCAAAGGTTCTTCCCTGTTTACAAACAACATGTCAAGATGGGCACCTTCCATAGTTGGCTCACTCACCACCCGTATCAGGAAGTTATACTCCACACACTCCAGCAATCTCCTAGACTATTTCCTCTCTGCTGTATTGTATTTCCAGCAGACATCTGGGAAGTTCAACTCCCCCATGAGAACAAGGGCTAGTCATCATGACACTTCTCCTTGTTGCTTATGGAATATTTCATCTACCTCTTCATCCTGGTTGGGTGGTCTCTAACAAACTCCCACCATTACATCAGCCTTATTGGCCTTTCCCCTGACTCTTACCCAGAGACACTCAACCCTTTCATCACCATTGTCCAGCTCCACACAGAAACAGTGTTCCCTAACATACAGGGCTACCCCACCACCTCTCCCTCCCCACCTATCTCTCCTGAAAAGCCTGTAACTATCCCAATACTCTGGACATGCGCGTCATCCCACCATGTCTCACTGAGGCCAATGGTATCACAGCCCTGAGACTTAACTAAAACTACCAGTTCCCCTTGTTTATTTCACATGCAGCATGCATTCGTGTAGAGGCACTTAAGTTGGCTCCCTAATGAAACTCTTTTATTGGATGAAGTGTCTGGAATTACTTTGTGCTGCCCTCCAGGTGTTCTTCTGCTGACCTCTGATCCCTTTCCTGGCTCTGGGCATCTATAGCTCATGCTGGCATCAAACTGATAGGAATTGGGTGGAGTGAGGTTCCCTTCCCCCGGCGACTTGGGAGTTCTGCCTCTTGCTAGTGGAAATGGAGGCTCAACAGTGCTTCATATCTTTTAATTTCTGTGGTATCTTTGCATGACTTGTAGTAACTTAAATGGCTAGAGGCAAAATACTTAGATCTTGATAAATTTAGCTGCAGTTAAAATGAGCAGTCACTGCCTGTCTTTATATGTTGCTGATGCAAAAGAGATTGTTTTAGGCTACTGATGATGTTAATGTCCAAATTTGTATTTTTTGGGTTGTGTAGGTATAGGACTTGTGAAAAGGGTTATGTTAATCAGAGGAAATAAGCTTGAAAGAAACTTTTTGAGAACATGAATCCATCCTTCTGTCCCAAGTGAAGAATGACTGCATGCAAACCATTCTTGACCAATATTTGCTGAACTTAGGAAGACATCAAGTTTCTAGTTTTATAATCTGTCATAAACATAGTATGAAAATAAATAACTTAATTTCCACAGAAACGCGGGAGTTAAAAGATATGTAAGCTTAGTTTTATACAACCATTCACAGCATTTCCTCTAATTGGGTGACAATTGGAATCTGGTCTGAGCAGGATACCTTAAAGGGAATGTAGCTTTACAAACTTTCACTATCTGGACTGAAATATTGCATTTTTTTTTTTTTGGG
>VXAA01005254.1:107579-126429 GCA_013399115.1 Anseranas semipalmata | reverse complement strand
TTTTTTTTTTTTGGGGGGGGGGGGGGGGCGGGAAATTTCAGCCAAAATAATGCAGCCATTTTTTCAGCCACTTCCTTTTATATCTCTCTCTTTTTCACTCCTCACAGACTACTAAAATATCATAGGAAATATATTTTGTTTTGTCCATACTATAATGTTCTGAATTTATATCTTTAAAACTCTCTTACCTTCTCACACATTTGGAGAACAGCTTTTTTTGTTGTTGTTGTTTGTTTGTTTGTTTTTGTTTGTTTGTTTGTTTTGCCAGGGGAAACATTTTCACAGTCTCTGTGAAAACTTAAATTGGCAAATAGTAGAGACTTTTTGAATTTCCATAGTTGAAATGGCCAAAAAAAAAATCACCATTTTTATTCACATTTGTTCTCTTCAGGCAAAGTCCTAAATGATGTTCATCCTTGTGTCATCCCTATGGAATAACTGAGCATGGTTCATGTAGCTCAGAAATGACTGTGCTGAATAACTGTTGCTCCTACAAAATATTTGAGTATGCTTCAGGTCAGTGATACAGAAGTTTCAGAAACCTTTCCTCTTAATTGATTTCTAGTGAGCCTAGATTCCTAAAAGAGAGCATGTAATCTGTTCTTACTGTGGGGAATAGGGTAAGACAAGGAAAGTTAAATGGAATAAATTCAAAGTGTGGTGAGACAGAAACTGGAGAAGAATCAGAAGAGAAAACTGGGGAAGGAACTGGAGAAAACAGTTGGTAGTGAATTAGGGCAAGGAAACAAAATAATGAGTTTTGCTGAGCTATCTGGGTGAGGAATTACAGAGTAGATCCTGCAGTTAGGATTGAAGAAGGAGGAAGAAATGGGAGATTGGGAGTCAGCTGTTCAAAAGCAGAATGATAAAAACAGGAATTGGAGTGGAAGAGATGAAGAATGAGCTGGGCTGGCCAAGTGCATCAGGAACTGATTTGCACAGCAGGGTAAATGAGAACTAAAACAAACTGGTTAGGGATCTCTTTAGTAAGGCAAACTGGGAAAACCACCTGGAGGGAGCCTAGGAATAGTATGAGAAAAACTATGACTTTGTCATCTTGTTTCAGATTCTGTCATGCAAAGGTAATGCCACTAGCCCCATGGATGTGTTTTTGGGAAGATGGTTGAATGCCCATGAAATTTACAGAAATTCTATTAAAGGCCATTTTAGTAAAAAGTGTGAGTAAATTTATCTTTCTGCTTATATAATGGGGTTTGAAGACTGTGCAGGAAACACGCAACACTGTTAGTACAGCACAGTTCATCCTGCACATGAAATCAGACAGGTTCTGTGGTTAAAAAATTATGCATGCCTCAGTTTTTTCCCTCATGGTGCACTCCATCCTGTATATCTGGACATTATGACAGGAAGTTGACCATGGTGGTAAAGCACTAGGTGACACATTCTCCACAGTGCACAACTGTCCCAGTGCTTCAACTGCAGGCTGAACACAAACTGCCTCAGATCCATGCAATTGGGAAAACCTGATGAGAAGTCACAGGACAAGAGGATGGTCCCATGTTGTTTGGAGGTACAGGGCTTGCAGTGGGAGAGAAGGTGATCTGAGCCAGTTGTGTGAGTCTGTGAGATTTGGTAGGCCTGCACTCAAGAGTATGATTATGCAACAAAAAGTTGTAGATGATACATTTCTGGAGTGGAAGAGAGGTAAATGATGTCTGTACAGACAGTTCTGTCATTTCCTGTGTCTGAATTCTAACATTTGAATGGCAACTTTAATAATGCTCTTTTAACATAGATTCTTTTGTGTACCATTAATTTGTAATTTTGCAGTCTAGTTGTAGTCTGAGACAATACATTTGTTTAATTTGCTTCAAGAAGATAGGAACCTGCTTGTGACTAATCTGATGTCTCTTGTCTTCTTCATTCAGTGAGAAGTTGTGGTTTAACCCCTGTAAGCAGCTAAGCACCACACAACTGCTTGCTCACCCCCACTCTCTGCCCCCTTCCCCAGCTGGATGGGGGGAAGAGAATTTGAAGGGCAAAAATCAGAAAACTCATGGGTTGAGTAACTGTAAAGACAGTTTAATAAGAATGAAACAATAAAAACAAAGAGAAGAAAAACAAGTGATGCACAATGTAATTGCTCACCACCTGCTGGCCAGTGCCCAGCCAGTCCACCAGCCAACTTCCCCTCATTTTATTTATCACCACAATGTCTTATGGTATGGAATATCCCTTTGGCCAGTTTGTGCCAGCTGTCCTGGCTGTGTCTCCTCTCAGCTCCTTGCTGGCAGGGCAGTATGCGATGCAGAAAAAACCTTGATTCTGTGCAAGCACTGCTCAGCAACAACTAAAACATCATTGTGTTGTCAACACTATTTCGATTACAAAGCCAAAACATAGCACCCTATGTGCTAATATGAAGAAAAATAGTTCTATCCCAACCAAACCAGGACAAGTATAATTTGCCCCAACAATTTGTTTCTCTCTCTGCGTTGGTTTTAATACGCTGCTATTTTTCCAGAAACATGTAGTGTGAGAAGCAGCCCGGTAGGAACTATTCTCCTCCCCTCCCACCCTTTCTTTCTCCTAGAGAAATATTTGACAATATAGATAGCCAAAACAGCATACTCCTCTGCAAAAGTTCATCAGAAGTTTATGTGCAACACAGATAAAAATATCTCAGAATCCTTTCAGCTTTCTTTTGTAACTTGCTCTCTTTCCTCAAGCTGGCATCCCTTGGGTGTGGAAAGAGAAGAAGGAAAGAGATTGGGTTACACTTGACCCTGAAAACAAGAAAAATCTTCTGGAACTCAGAACTGCTTTTTCATATTCTGTAGACGTGGAGATTTTGAAGGGCTGAAAATACCAAAAAATCATAAAAAAAATGTGATGAAGCAAAAAGTTGAGAGTTTGAACCAGTCCAGAAGGCTATCTTCTCCAAAGAGATAAAGTTTGAAAACTTCAACTTCAGAGTAACAACTCTGGGTGTGAAAATTGCAGACTAGGCAAGGGAAGAAATTCCAATAAGGTACAACAGAAAAAATCAGATCATGGCATTATGTGGCTCTGTGATTTAATTGGGGATTAAATTAAGATCACTGAAATTATCTTGGATGAAATTTAAGTCGGATGCTGTCTCCTATCTACAAAAATAAGTGCTAGAAAAGCCAGTTCCTGTTCGTTTATGTCATGAAACAATGAACACAGTAGTTGCTGGGTTTTACAGATTGCATGCTGCGTTGGAGAGGGGAGGCCCAGAGCAACAGGGAATGCTGAAATTTGGGAAGGAAGAGTTTTATTAGTGGTATCTTACTGAGTTTGCTTAGGGCCTAAGCCAATATTGTCAGGGACACCTGCTATTCAATGAAATTCTAATAATCCTTTGTTTCAATTAGAGTTCAAGTAGGATAGTTCACTATATTCACTATAGTTATATTTATGGTTCATTATATTAACAGTGTGCAAATATGCCATTTTTAGTAAAAGTTCATGCAGCAAACTGGCCAGGAGCCAGTCTGGAGTTCAGGGGCTTGATTTTAGAATGAAATACATGAGCTGCCACCTTTACTTCAGACCCTTGCATTCAACAGTAGCAGTAGCCTCACCACAGGAAGCAATAGGCTCTGGCTTGGGAGGTAGGGTGAGCTGCTTTTATCACAGGAATTCTGACTTTATGCCTTAAAGCCCACTCTCAGGCAGCCTCATAATAAGGTTTCAAGCCCTTGGGCTTCCAAGAGCTGATCCCATCAGTTTTCCTTCTGAATTTATGAATTTATAATCTGATATGCACAGGTAGGCCCAGAGTCCGAAAACACTTCCACAGAGCTCTGTGTATAAAGTGCAAGATCTTTCTACAGAGGACAGGTGTTTGTTTGTTTGTTTGTTTCATATACCATAGGCCTTGAAGTATTTGATTGAGAGGTATAAACTATGGTTCAGATCCCTGTGTGCTCTTCAAAATGGAAATTAATTTTGCCATTTAAATGTCAAATAGATAATTTTACCTATAAGCTTCTTTTTCATATCAATCTTCCATTGTATAAACTATTTTGGTGAAGTTAGGTGGGGTTAAGCATAAACATCTGGAAAAGAGCATCTCCTTTCCCACAGCAGCTGATCAGGTGGCAGCTGCCATAGTCTGTTCTAGCTGCTGCTTTGGAAATGCTGTTGGTTTGGCAGTTGGCTGTGTTGCTTGAATCTTCATGAGTTGCCTTGCTTTTGGGTACTCTAGTATGATCCCCAAAGGATTTTCAGCAGGTACTATCTTTTCTAAAAGTTCCTTCAGCTCTTTGGGAAGCATTCTTTATTAAGAAGTATGTGTATATCTCATATGTGTTCCACTTAACATCGCACCAATGCAATGCTTACTTTTAAGTCACACTCATCTAGAAAACAAGAGTGGGGTATGGCAACTCCATTGAAAGTCACTGGGAGCTGTGTCCCTAAGCTCCTCAGAACGTGGAGCCCAGTAGAGGCCACCCTGCATGAGTATGCACCAGCCTGGCTCCTTCCCACCAAAGTGGAGTTGGAGACCATGTAGCCGTCTCACAGCAGTGGAATACTTAACATAAGCATAGTTTATTTGTTTATGAAGCACAGTTTATTTGCTTATTCAAGTGTTACTGGGATAATCCTTTGGGACCAGTAGCTAAAATCATTTCACTCTGTCTGTCTGGGTCATTTTGCCATACTGGGAGGTTGGGGGTATTTCAGGAATTGTACTGCCTTCTGTTACAGATTGCCTTTGGCAGTCTCATGTACTTTATCATCTGAAGTTTATCAGGGTTCAGTTCAACAGTTAAAATATTGTCTGTTAATTCTTGCTGGTCAATATGTCAGCTACTTCAACACTTCAACAGAAAAAAAAAATAGAAGTGATTATCTTTCTGTAGCCTCTGTGGGTCATACAATTGATTTGGAGCTGCACTGCAATCGTTTGCTAGTGTGGTGTATTGACCTATATATGGGAATGTTTCTTGTTGTTTTGGTTTGGTTTAATATGGGTCTGCTAGCAAAAACAAGCCAGAAGAGGGGAAAAAATAGCTGAGCATAAGATAGACATCTGCAAACCTTTACAAGTTATTTCAAGTGCAAACTTGAACTCACAACAGTAACATTTTCAGATAATTCAAGCCAGAACTGAACCAACTTGCTATCTGAAGACAGTGAGATAGATGTGCCTTAAAATTCAGCTTCGCAAATGTTTTTGCTCCGACTGTCAAAATAATGATGCTGTTTCAGAAATATCTAGATGGCCTTTGCACCCCTTACAGACAATTTAAGCTGATTTTATTTATTTAAGATATTTTTAAAAATACTTTAATGCAAAACAGTTTGTGATTTTTTTTTTTAATTGGATTATTCTAGTTGTTCAGAAGAAGAAGTATTTCAGAAAAATGAGAAGCAGGCAGTACTTTCCAGCACTTTTAGCCAAAGATCCTTCTGTAGCTTTTTTATACAAATTTTCCATGGGAAAATTCTAAGCATGTTGTCTCTCCTGCATGTTATTCCACTTGCAGAAAATGCATCTTGGTTGTTGGAGCACTGACTAGAAACTGTGTTTTGCAATTAAGCCATCTACCAGCTATGAGAATAACTTTTACCCCCTTTCTAATGCAAAGTATATCACTCTTTTCTAGAAAATGTATTGGTGTCAAGAAGAGAGATTGAGAACAATTTACTGAGAAATGTACTGAAAGCTGGTGGTAAATATACTCTCCTGGGATAAGAAGGTTCAAATCCCATCAAAAAGAACAAAAATGTATTTGAGCATGAGTCTCATATCTGGGTGAAAGGTTCTGCTTTGGCTCCTTGGAGAAAAAGATGTCACATCTTCCACATTAATTCTGTGAATGCCTTGTAAGTCCCATTAATTGCTAAGATACAGGCATTCAAAAAGAAAAAAAAAAAGGAAAAAATAAAGCACCTTTTTGGTTCAGGGTAAGAGAAACACAATTTATCTTGAAATTAAGAAAAAAGAAATTGCTTTATTTGCTTTGTTAACAAAAAATATTTACATATTTGATCCAAATACCTCATTTTTTTTCCACCTGATTTTTTAATTCAGTCATTAAAATGAAAAATCTTGTGTTTGTAGAGACAGAATCATAAATTTACAAGCATGCATGTGAAATGAAGAGTAGATAGTACAGCAGATAGTCTAGAATGTTCTTAATCTCACAACTAGCAGGATGAGAGAGATGGGGATGGAGCTTGAAAAGAGCCATGCTGCTTCATTTGTTCTAATTTGCACAGTTGTCAGGATGAACTCGGTAAAGCAGGTGTTTCCCAGCAAATACATCCATGTCAATAATTGGTAATTTAGTAAAGTACATTTGCAGCTCAGGAAAGTTCCTTTATAACTGCATTAACAGAAACACGTACCTCCACCACAGTTACAAATAACAGAAGATTATTTCATTTTTATCTACCATCCTGAAGGATTCAGAGCAGTGAAACCTTTAAATAACTAATATGGGAAAAAATGCTTAAAACTGTTTAATACTGGAACTTTAATGAATTATATATATAAAAAATCGTCTTGACTGTGCTAAATAGCAGAACTGAGGTTTTTGTTTGTTTTCCCTTTTTTCTTTTTTCACAGAACAGTTTATGTAACATACTCATAGAACAAGTTTTTAAACCAGTTTTTAACTTTGTGCCATTATCCACTGATCAACACAATTGATGTGGGTAGAAATAATGGAATTTTGACTTTTAATGTATTGGGATAAGATAAAGACACATATGATGACAGATATAGCTGATGCCAGAAATTTTCCTTCTGGATATAAACTTAAGGTCTGGATGGTGCTAGTTCTCAAAATTTGTCTCTTAATCTTTTATTAGAAGTGAATTTGTAAGACCTAATGAGATATGTTTTTTATAAATTCAGTATTTAGTTAAAATGCACACTAATATATGAATATTTTTTTCTGTATTTATTTTAACTGAACTCAGAAAGATCGCTGTTTGCCTACTCTCCCTAGATGAGCATGAATGAATAAATTCCTCTTTTATTACTATTCTTGTAGCCCTAACAAGTTAGTCAAACCAGACTTGCACAGAGGTGAAGTGAAATAAAGAGTAGAGTGTTATTTTCCCCTTGAAAGCTTCTTCTTCCTTTCAGGTCATCTAAAAAGAACCTTCTTTCACTTAACCAGCCCCATCTTGCTGAATGCTCCACGTGACAAGTAAACAGGGAGCCTAGCCTCCTATTTTTGTGTGACAAGGCTGATGTTAAACCTCTTTTTTACTATGCTTGATTAATGAACCTCTCCTTTGTAGCCCATAGATTTAAAACTGTGGTTATCAAGATCAGTTCTGGTTAAACCGTAAGTTAAGACAGAGATGTTTTTGTACATGTACTAAGCAGGCATGCGAATATTTGTTTTTGCATTTGAAACTAAGTTCCTAGAGTGAGTGGGGGAATGGCCACGAGATGGAAGAAAGTGAGGGAGACAGTGTGAAGAGCTCACCCCAATTATTATCTGTTGAATCTATAGCAGTCTGTAACTTGAAAGAGTTCTGAAAGCTTGTAACCACCAAGGGTAAATGGCATTGATAGTACACTTCATGAAAAACAAATGGAATGCTAGGATAAAAGGTGGATATCTAATGAACAAAGCCCACTATATGTATGTAAGCTTTCCATGTTAGCTTTTCAAGTGTAATTATATGTGCAGAAGCATGAATATGGGTTAGGAACCTTTTTATTTTTTGAAATCATGAGCAGTAAAGTATGCGTATCAAAATATGTTCTCTTGCATAGTGAATAACTTAAGGTGCTTTGTCATAAATTTAATTACTTTTGTCAGTGTCTTTTTAAACATATAATACTGAATGTAGTATCTCCTACTTCAGCAAATAGAGCTGATTGTGATTTTTTTTACCCAACTTTAGTTTGATTATATTTTAACATTATGGGTCAGAGTCCACTTCAACTTTGGCCTGATTATCGAGCATAATAGCTGCCTTTTGCTGACAATGCAGCTGTGTATCTCTGTGATAGATCACTCATTTAAAATAAGGATGCACATGTGCATGAGAACGTTACCAAAGTAACATTTAATATCACCAGGGACTAATAGGATTTTCCTATTAACCACCTGTCTCTTTGTTACTACCTCACAGTGCTCTCCTGATGCAGTGAACTATTCAAATTTCTTTTTTTCCTCTGAGATTTATTCTTTTTTAAAGTGCTCCTCACATTAGAAAAATTCTTTTCACATTATTCATACAAAACTCTATTGCTTACATTATCTATGCAGCAGCCAAAAGCAAGCAGAGTGTATTACAGAGTGAATAGAGATATCTACAAAGAGTCGCTATGTAATTTTGACATCTTACAAGAAGTTAGAATAACAAGTAATATGAGATGTAAAGTAAAAATAAAAGAAAGTCATGGGAACAATATATTGTTATTTATGTATGGTACATATCTTGATGATTTCAGAAACATCAGTGATTAGACATGGTCTTACAGATGGAAAAAATGGCTACACAAAGCTCTTGAGCTACGGACCGTGAATCAGGAAAGAGCAAGGCAACACTCTTCAGTTTATAGGAAATCAGAAAACTATTTTTGAGGAGACTGCAGGAAAAATGCCAGGTAAGGAGGAGAGGTTATAGATGGTAGTGGAATTTTTGTGTGTATACATATTTGCATTTCTGCATAGAGAGCAGGTGACAAGAACAGGGAGATATTTTGAAAGAAGTCAACAGGAGGAACATTAATGGCCATTGGCACAGGAGAATGTGAGATTTGACCAGAAGGGTTGCAGGTGACTGAAAATAGTATGTGGACAATAACATAGCTATACAGCGTATTGAAAATCAAGAAAATTAATATGAAGCAGATGCAGAAGATGATTCCAGGTTAGAAAAGGTACTTATGAAAAGGGTGATTGTGAAGAAAATTGAACTTGACAAAAATTGTAATAGGGGAAACATAGAAAAAGTAGGTGTACAAGTAACTAGGTAAGGACTAAAAGTTAAGCTTGATAGTAGGGATTAGATAAGTTTGTTCTGAGTTCTTAAATGTGATATACAGTGGATATTATTCCTTGTAGAAGAAGACTTCTTGACTTGATGGAAACAGATAGCAGCGCTTAAAAGCATTGTACAATAATTTAATATTGGGAAAAGTAATTTCTGAAGCAGACTTATGTGGTAGATACCCTCAGCTGAACTCACTTTCAGGAACTGAAGTAGGATTTTTCGATCCTGAAGCTGTCATATCTAGACCATGTGTGAAAGGAAACTGTCTAGCTGGGGACATCAACAATGGTAAACATAAACTAGTGAATTATACTTTCTATCCACAGTTTGCTGTTTTCAAAGATATTAAAAGATTGTAAATTGCAGGGGTTTTTTCAGTTAACTGCATTTAATTCTTATTGCCAGCTGGTCTTAGGCATAGCTTAGGACCCTATTGGCCAGCTGAAGGAAAAAGGAAGTCCTTGTCCCCAAAAGTATATGGTTTAACCACATGGGGAAAATGGGGCACCGTAAATGGGGAGCATAGTACATTAAGACAAAACTGCTCANTTACAAGAAGTTAGAATAACAAGTAATATGAGATGTAAAGTAAAAATAAAAGAAAGTCATGGGAACAATATATTGTTATTTATGTATGGTACATATCTTGATGATTTCAGAAACATCAATGAATTAGACATGGTCTTACAGATGGAAAAAATGGCTACACAAAGCTCTTGAGCTACGGACCGTGAATCAGGAAAGAGCAAGGCAACATTCTTTATTTTAGGATGGTCAAAGCAGAGGCACTTTTCAGATTTCTTAAGAATCAAATAATAAGCAAGAGTCTAATTAGCAGTCTGTTGGAACTCAGTCTGCCTGTGTGTGCCTTAACCATGTGCTCTAGGACTTTGCTGTTGTCCATGATTGTCTTTTGTGATTCTTGATGCTCAGTTTATGTGCCTCATGAAAAGACATTAGGAACTAACCTTTCAGATCTGAATATGACAGATGGTTTCTGAGTAGACTGTGAAAAACTTTTAAATGCAATCAGATACCGTTCTAGATGACATGCATTTAAGAAACATATAGGTCAATAAACATAATGGTTTCTGAGTAGACTGTGAAAAACTTTTAAATGCAATCAGATACCGTTCTAGATGACATGCATTTAAGAAACATATAGGTCAATAAACATAATGGTTTCTGAGTAGACTGTGAAAAACTTTTAAATGCAATCAGATACCGTTCTAGATGACATGCATTTAAGAAACATATAGGTCAATAAACATATTTTTTCTGGGGAGTCCCTTGCTTTTTAAAAAAATTATTTTTACCTTACAATTTGAGAAATACTTACAGCTTCAGGAATTTTAAGAGCAGAAGAGCATTATGTTCATTTAGTGACAGCCCCTAGGCTGCACAAGGCACTTTAAGCCCATAATTTCTGTGTAAGATACAGCATATTCTGAAAAAGTTATGATTTTAAAAATTCTTGAGAAGCCACTTCCCTCCTAATATTTTTCCAGTGATTATTTAGGCTCAGAGTTGATATGTAAACCATAGCCTGAACTTTATCTTTCACTGTTTTCCAGTTGCTGGATCTCGTTATGCTTTTTTTATTTTATTTTATTATTGTTATTGTAAGGAGCTATAAACCAGGAATCTTTGTCTTACGGATATTTGTTGACATCGGTCCAGTCATATCTTTGCTTTTTAATCGATAAACTGTGAGAGCTTATNAAATGGGGCACCGTAAATGGGGAGCCTAGTACATTAAGACAAAACTGCTCACTTAGAAATGATTTTTTTTTTTTTCTTACAGAGTATTAGCAGCCTGAATGTTCTTGAGCCTTTGGTAAGCATCCCAGATATGCAGGTACAACTCAAAAGAAGACAGCAGTGTGGCAGTCCAGCTGTTGACAGCTGCTACCCTGTACAAGGCAAACAGCATACGAACAATTGTAAAGATTTGAAAATCAAACTATGAATAGTAGTGGAAGATNTTATTTTATTTTATTATTGTTATTGTAAGGAGCTATAAACCAGGAATCTTTGTCTTACGGATATTTGTTGACATCGGTCCAGTCATATCTTTGCTTTTTAATCGATAAACTGTGAGAGCTTATTGACACTTTCAGTTAGATGAATGTTCCATATTACAAGTTATTCTTCACTTCTTCTTTTGAATCCTTTCTATTTTTTTACCAAGTTATTTTTAAAGTGTGCACTACATAGCAAGACATAATATTCTTGTAACGATCTCACTAGTACTCTTTACAGAGATAAATACCAGCTATTCAGTAATCTTAGTATTTGCTGGCTTAAACATCCAAGAATCAGTTATTTTCTTATCTGTGGCACTGTGCTGGATGTTCATGCTTAATTAGCTCATCTACTATGACCCCAAATCTTTTTGGTGTAAATGTGTTTTAGAATGTGGTCTCCCATTTTTCTTTTAGATCTTGCTTCTCTCTGCAAATTGCATAGCCTTCAAAAATGCATCTCCTGAAACAATCAGATTAATGTGCATAGCAGCTCTATACAGTTGTCTCTCTGCTAATTTTCATGTTATTTTCAGACTGCATATGTATAGAATAGAGAATTTGTTTATATACTACACATCTTCACTGCTGTTTGCAGCAGAAAAGGAGAATTTATATCCATTAGTGAGATATTAATGAAATGCAGGTGAAAACAGATGGATTAAATCTGTGTCTGAGGCAGCTGGTGCTTCCTGTTATTTCTCCTGTAGCAGATCTTGATGCTACCAATGATGAAGTGTAAGTGAACTAGTTCCTGAGCTGAAGTATTTACAGTCAAGCATGCTAAGGCAACTGAAAATGAATATCAGTTTACATGACTATGCTGGATTGTAAACTGCACTGGGTTTGGGGCTATTCCACCTTCCTGTCTAGCAACAGCAATCAAAGTCCAGGCATGGGTGCATATTTTCCGGCAAGAGCATCTTTAGCCACTAAGTTGAATCCAGCAACATTCACAAGTCAAAACTGCAAAATACGTAGTTATAATGTTTTAAGAATAATAATGCAAGGCGTACTGTTTACTGTAAGTGCTTCTTCTATCCAGAACGTTTGGAGAAGGATAACAACACTTCCTATGCTTCTGTTCTGGATCTTGCCATTGAGTTATGATGCAGGGTGAGAATGGTTTCTGTGAGGAGATGGACGATGTACGGTGATACAATATGCACTAAGGGCATGGGATTGTGCTCGTGCTCTGTGGATAAAAATGTGTTGTCAATGCACCTGGCTTCGAATTTTCTCTGTTTGCATACCAAAAGACTTTTTTTCTATTCCATTTGAGGCATACCTGAAAAATAATGCCATCTGCCAGGTGCAATATGATTTCACTGGTCAAAGCTGTTAAGTCGTTCAAGTGCTAATGAAGTGGGCTCCAAGATTTTCTTAATTAAAGACTGTTTAATTGCTAGGATTAGTGATTAAGCACGTGAAGGTGCTTAAGAAAATCATTACTTCAGAAGGATGGCCAGAAAAGCTGTGTATTTCCATGTGTCTGCATACAAATGCTTCACACAGTCCACGTGACATGTAGGCTGTACTGTTTGATGGTCTGTGCAACAGCATTTAGAATATTAAATAGCGAACATTAAAATGAGATTCAAATTTCAACTCACAAATAGTATTTTGGAAATGTGCAGCAAGACAGAGCCTAAATTAGAACTCTGATGACCAACAGCAGTGATAATTGGTTGCAAATATATACAGACATAGTAGATTCATTTTAGAATAAATGTACCATATAAAACCAGACGTGTTCAATGAATTCACAACACATTAAATTATTCATTTAGTTACTTCCATGACATGATAAAGATCTGTTTAAAAAACAATGACCAATTAATATCTGACATTATATTAAATTATTAGGCATAATTTAATTTGCAAAGCATTTTAAAGGTTCTTTTTAGCCCAAAACTAGCTGATGTAACACTGAAGTAGTAGTCTGTTTACAGCTGTTTTTAGAAGATTGAAAGTATTTTATTTTGCACTGGCCACTAGATTATCATCATCTTGTCTGGGGATTCTTGATGAACAGGCTGACACATTTCTTTTATTATTTGTATTTAATATGTCATGTTTTTCCATCACATTTGGTCTTTGCTAAAAAAAGTGAAACAATTAGTCAAATTATTTATGAAAAATAAGTTGTAGTTAGCATTAGGAAGAGAGCTGAATGTTGATCAGGGTTAATCATTCAAGTCCATTTCTGTATGATGCTATGGCTGTATTCCTACTGTGGTCTGACTAAGTGCTCCACAAAGTACGCCATGAACCACATAAGGTTTGACGCTGGATGTGACTAAATTGCTCAACAGGTCTGGTGCAGAGCAGCACCTAACTGGTAGTATGGTTGTGTTTGTGTTTTGACGAGTTAGCTGACAGGTGGAGATACTTAGGTTAAACACAAAGCTGCATTAATAGGACGACGTTGTAACTAGCACTCAAACTCAAACCTTTGCATGGAGTTACTCTGATGCGCAGCTATACCAGCTGGGAGGGCAGTTCAACATGGCTGTATTTGATGCAGTCATCCTGTTACTCTAAGCCTGAACTACCTAAACCAGACAGCAACTCAGCCTAGTCTGTGACTGCTGTCATCTGTGACATGACTTGTCTAAGTAGCCAACAGAGACAGAGGTAAGGAAGTATATTACTCCTGTTTTACAGGTTGAAGAAATAAGAAACAGAATAGTTGATTTGACCAAACTGTTATCTTTACCAAGCTGTTGTTATCTGGTATATAATCTACTTGCCTTACCCACTGATATGTTCCTTCTCCCTGAGTATTAAAAAAGATCAGGTAGAATGCTGATGTATACACAGGCTTCCCAAAGGAAAATGTTTCTAAAACTCATGCAATCTGTAAATGACCTATCTTGGACTAAGCTGAAAACAATACTCTTCCTGTAGTAACATATCTGAGTTTTCAATGATAAATTTATCTTGTGCTTTCTCATTTAGAATTTTAATCTCCTATCTACAATGCCATTTGTCAGTTATTTTCATGCTGATGGTTGCATGCATATATAAATCTTTTTTCCCTTGCTCAGTTCTGGAAACAGCAGAGCCAAGAATTTGTCCTCTGAAGATGTTTGTCTTGTGGTACCCTTTGTTTAGTAGCAGTGCAGTTTGGAGAGCCTAAAAAGGAATGATGGCGACAATTACAATTTTTCATGCCAAAGGGATATAAGGCTTTGATCTGCCATCCTCCTTACATATGAAAGTTGGCTTTGTTTTGCAAAAGGAGAGAAGCAGGAAATGAAAGTGTAAACTGTATATATTATAATGCTGGTATGTAATGGTTTTACAAATACTTTGCATGGGATGGGTTGTGAAGCAAAATTATAGAACTTTATTATTACATTTTCTTTTATGAAATGTGGTAGTCTGTCCTAATAAAAGCATTACTGCAGAGAGAAGAAGAGAAACAACAGTATGTGAGAGGGCAAGTAATAGACAGTGGCATACTTTCAAACTCTAATGTGAAGTGAGTTTGGAGGTTAAGAAATCTAAATAGTTGAAAACTCTCTGTAGAGGAAGGAAATAGGAAGTTTTTCAATGCAGTTTTACAGACACTTGATGCTGTTGGTAATGCTGTAAGTGTTGCAGGATCTGGTAAAACTTAAGGAAGTAAAAATGCATATGAACTACACTTTGTTCTATAATTTTTTTATTTTTTTTTTTCTTAAAAGTAGTGGTTCTTAACATGATACTTAGCTTTAAAAAGGCCTTTCTGGAAATTTAGTGATTGCTGCTCAGCCAGATGAATGCCTTTTAAAATGACACGACAGCCTTGTGTGTTTTGCTGTTAGGACGCTAACAGCTTATGTTTCAGTCTGTGGACTAAAGCACTCCAGCATGAGTTACAGTGCTGGTTGCCTTGTGCAGAAATACATCACAGGCAAAAGATGTCATTCAGTAAAGAACGTGTCATCTCTGTAGCAGGAGCATATTTCAAGTGAACTGTGTTAGTGTGTTAGCATCTGTGTTTACTTCTGTTAAATTACATGTATTAAATATAAATCTGCTTACAGATATGCATGGCATGTATCAATTAATACATGCATCAGCAGGAACTGTGCATGTGGGCAGAGAGCAGTGAAAGAGAATTAAAATCCTCTGAACAGACTTAAGCTCGAATTTTGCCATACTTCTCAGAGGACTTTGCTTTTTTTATACAGCTCCTGAGGTCCCACAGCAGGGATGAGAGAAGGAATATGGGGCCTTTAGAGAGAACCCGGAATTCAGGCTCGCTTCTTTCCAAAAGAGTGCTGATTTTCCTTGCTTTTAGATGGCAGCTACTCTGAGTATGTAACTTACATATTTTCTGCTTTTAAATGAATAATATAAAATAAGGAGGAGGAAAATTTGAAGGCAGTTTTGGAGAGCCTGTCAACTGGGTGTTGCTCTTCTATTTTTTCCCCTTTTTGTTTTATTTTATTTTATTTTTTCATATTTTATCTTCTGTTTCAAATGCTGTGTTCACTCTCTTTCCATTCCTGTTTCCTGTTTCTCCTCACTTCATTACACTGCTGACCCTGTACTGAGAGAAGCTGTCACACTAGTGCTCCCATCATTTCAAGATCTAAAGATCCTGGTTACTTTCTTCTGTGAAAGTATTAATGACTGCACTTTCTAGTTAGGCATACAGTTGTCATCAACAGTGTTGTCTTTTTTCCATTTGTACTGCATAGACAGCAATGAAGGCCCTCAATCTGATTTGCACCTTCAAGCACTGCTGTAGTAAAAGTTTATTATCATTATGTATAACACAGATTCCATGAGGTCTTGTATTATGACTATGGCTTCTAGCTATTAGAATAAGATAAACCGATATATGTAATAGGAGAGTGTAAGAGGGTGCAGCAGCTTACCCCTGCTTTCACCCCTGGATTGATAACACTGAATGAGTACACTGATTTACTGGGAGAGGCTGACTGATGATTTGTCTGCTACTTGACTTTACCAAACATCTTGTGAATTTCTTGGTTTGCAGCATCTGTATTGTTCAAACTTAAATTAAATCAATTAAATAAGCACAGAGTAATTCATTCCTTTCAGCTTGTCCATGTCCTGGGATGTTTATAAAGTCTGAAACATTGATTGGTATTTACTGTAATGATTATGTCTTTTGCTGAGATTGGGGGGGTTTCCCAGTCTTTGTTTCAGCAGGGGAAATGAGACTCTGTGTGCTTGCTTGAAATACAGGCAGTTTTTTTGAAAAGTAGGAATAGAAAGATCAGCTGTTCAGACCGTGTTTTCCTGTACTAACAAGGTCCTCTGATCTGTTCTTTTTTTAGTCTTGTCAGAAATATCTTTTTTACATTGCTGTTCATCCACTCTTTTTTTTTTTGTCCTTATCTTACAACTATTGATTTATTAAAAATGATCCCTGAATGCAGATTAATGGCTTGGCATGATTTTGCCCTGATTAACCACTTATTTCTATTACAGAGGCCATGGCTGTTGGCAAGAGTAATAAATACAACATAAATAGCAGGGTCAGATCATTAACCACATTTGTTATGCCTCTGATATTTTATCTGCTTCATCACTCTTCTCTCTACAATCCCATCTTGGCTAGGAAAATTTAAATGCTTTGAGTCTCTAAGGGGCTTTAAATAGCTGCTCTATCTTTTAAAAATCAAACTCAATTGTCCCTTGGCTAAGGAATTTTAACTCCAAAACAAGCTGGTCTGAGTGCAGGAGGGTATTATTCAATCATGCACAAGTGACCACTTAGTCTTGTAGCTATCAGCCCTTCAGAGTGAAAAATGTGGAATCATATCTCTTGAGAGCAGAATTTCCTGGATGCCCGGTAGGGCCATGTAACTTTCAGCTTCTGGTTCTGTAAGTCTGGAAGATGGGACAGTAAGCTTATGGGCTGTTTGTTTCTAATAGGAAAACATAAGTGTTTGTTTGTTTGTGTTTTGTAAAAGAAACATCTTAAATACATCCTCTGTAATTTTGTTTTCCTTAAAGCTCTTTCCTGTTAGAAAAGGCTAATGATTTTCATAAGCCATTGTCTCTCCAGAATGTTCCAGCATTTTAGAAAAGAATTTTTTCTTTTTCACTTTTTTTTTCCTGAAACATGCTATATTCAAAATGAAAAAAACTGTATTAGAAGTCTTTTTAATCACTTTTGGGACTGTCTGCATAATTTCCAAGTAGGTAATGCACATGTCAAAAAATTATGATGATGAGATATTTAATCAAACCAAACAATTTTATTAACCTTGGGAGTACATTTTACCTTGAGAGTACATGTGTGTATTGTGACATATATACATATCTAAACAGGCCTGAATGAAGGCTGGAAACACATTTCCATACACTTGATTTTGCTTTTTGATAATGCATTTATATATAATAGATTATCTACTACACGCTAATCAAACTCTTTTCCGAAATAAAAATTGAATATTTTCTCATTAGCTTTATGGTTCACCCTATAAAATCAGAGTGCATCACAAGGAGTTCATATTCACAATACTCCAGAAAGCGAATGTACCTATTTTACACGCAGGTGACTTAGTCCAGAAGACTATGTACTATTAAATTCATCTCCAAGTTCCTAGGACTTGAATTTTGATGTCTTAGCTTACATTAAATTTCTTCACACTGAATTCAGCTACTGCTGTGAATCATAAAAATTTTGAAAAATCAAGGCTGAGGATCAATTTCGGTTGAAAGCATTTTCAAAATGCTGTGGGTTATCTTGCTTCCTTCCCGGACACTGTCCATTGTAATGAAGTAGAAATGCTATGAGGAAGAAGCTGTACCTTGCTAACTAACCTGGTGTTCCTAGACACTCAGGAGGTCGGAAAGAAACGGGTGATAAACAATGGGAGAGCCATTGTAAAGTGAAGTATGTCAAGATGGTGGAGATGGAGTTCAGATCACTCCCTCTAAATTCTCTAAGGAAGTAAGAAAAATAGAAAAAAATTCTGGTGCAACTGGAGGTGCCTATTTTGGGGTGAGGGACAGGGATGAGAGTAGATAGATGGGAAAACAGGAATAAGGGTGAGCTTTTCTACTGCAGTTGAAAACCTTGAAGCATTCTCCTAACTATCGTTCCTCTGCTGATAAGGAGAGGTGAGCAAACTTTTGTCAGACTGGGGAGTCACAATATTTTGAAGATTTTGAACTGGAGGAAACAACGTAAAGTCTTTGGGCATTTAACTGCCAGTTTAGACACCCCATATTAATTCTAAGGAAGTAAGACAGTATTCAAAAAGTGTGAGTTCAGTCTAAATGTGAAATCATCTTTTTAACTGAAAAATGAATCTTTTTGTCTGAATTACTGCTGAATTACCACTGCAGCATAATTTATCCTGCATTTATTACAATGCACATTCACCCACTTTTCATTTTTTTTTACTTACTTGGCAAGGCACCTCCTTTTGGCAAGGTAATAGGATAGGATAGTTTTCCCCCATCATTTTTTCACCTCAGCTGGAGAGTCACAGGAATCTCTTTTCATTGACAAAGATGAGAACGCATTCAAGAGATATAGGTCTTAGCTGTTTTCAAAGCCTACACGTGTTGGTCCACGCAGACACAACAGTTTCAGCATCCATGAAATCTCTCCTCTCTGCAAACCTCCCTCAAAGAACTACTATGTTGTTATATTAGTAGGCTGAAAATGTGTAGTTCGGTGATGACAACAATTGCAGTAATATTCCTTATAGTCCTGGTCCTTTAACAAAGGTTAAAAAGCATGTAATTTTAAGACATTATAGAAGATGCTATCCTAAATCATAACCATTTTCAACTCAGGACAAAATGACTGTTGTGTGCTTCAATATTCAGATTCAGTTCTGAACCTAGAAACTTCCTTGCAATTTTTGCAATTTTTTTTT
>VXAA01005254.1:94482-107550 GCA_013399115.1 Anseranas semipalmata | reverse complement strand
TTTTTTTTTTTAGCTTTTTGTGGATTGTGGTCTTATGAATTTTGGATTGTCCAGCAGAGAAAATGACCATATTTTTCCTGTGGTCAAACAGCTGTTTCAGTCTTCATATAATTTTGAAAAGAAAATTTATCAAAGCTCTCTTGTTCTTTGAAGGAAACAAAGTTCATCTCTACAAACCGGGAAGAGGGACACTTTGTAATGGAGAAACGTCTTTGAATGGACTTCATGTTTTGGGGAAATATTATCTGAATACTCAAATATGATATTCTAGATGTTCTTAAACTGTAATTCTTTCATCTAAAGAAGTTCCTCTTGCATTCTATTGTGTTCTTTCCTTCTACTGATGTGCCACATAGTGTGTATTACTTCCCTCGTTGTACACCAAACTGATAAAATCATCCTCTACTTGAAAAATTGTGAATAAGTAAGCTGAGTCTTCTCATTATTACCGAGAAAGAATAGAAAGCTACCTTCAAAAAGAAAACAAGTGATTGATTCCTCTGTAACAAGGATTTTTAATTTAATATCCTTTTAATCGTTGGATCTTTAATGACTAGCAGCAGATTCCCCAACTGGGGTATACATCTTGTTATCCTGCCCTTGGAAGTTATGAGAACAAGAATATAATTTAAATATTTCTCTGAGAAGAGAGAGCATGAGAAAGCCTCACTGTAAATTAATTGCAAGTATGTCTTTGAATTGCAATAAGTTACAGGAGCAATAATGAGTGCTTTTGAAAGTAGTGCATACATATCATTCCTTGTGTCTTTTTTGAAAGCTTTATATGACTCCTCATTCCCATCATTTGATTCATGCCAAAGAAACTCCAACACTAGTGCACAAGAATGTCTACTATTCACCCCTCCATAGCAAAGTGGGGGATTTCAAGTAAAGTTAATGGTTGTTATTAATTATTTCCCAGAAGTATGTTTTCCATTCTGGTCAGTGACAGAGAGAAAATCTCAAAGCTGGCTTTTGATAGCGTCAAATACATCATGGTTTAGAGGTTAGACACCATTTCCCAACTCCTGCCTTTCAAGTTCCTTCATCTGAGACAGAGAACACTTGCACTATATTTCCAAATAAGCCTCCATTTTATCCTGTGTGTAACTGAGTGCCTGACCCCATCTCATCCACAGTTCTGAGAGCCCCCTGACAAGAGTTACATCAAACAGTGATATCTCTGAAGGTTCTAAAGCTCTTCTGTCTCAAGCAGTCCTGCTTTATGACTTCGAACAGAAACTCCCCTGGCTCTGCCTCTTAGCGGCTGTCATCTGTTTGTCCTAGATTAGCAGAAAGCAAGCTAAGATAATTCAGCAACTCTGCAGCTTGGAATAATAGTAGATGTATTGCTTGGCTGAGATCCTTTGTAGGGACCTGTTTGCACAGGAGAAAAACAAAAACCTTTCCCTTATTGCTCCAAATAAGATTGATCCAAAGTCAATTCTAGCAGTAAATTTGTTCAAAATCTCCATGTGATGGAAAAAAGTTGAATGAAGTTCATCAAATTGTCCCTTTGAGGAACATCTCTAAAAATCATTCTTAACTGCTTTTTGTTTTCACACCAACAAACCTATATACTTGTTAAATTATAGTACATGGTCATTATGACTCCATAATGGAGGGAGGACATTATATACTGTTGATTTAAGCATGGAGCCATTCATATTTATGGGGGGAAAAAATTAGCTTTATTCTTAAAAATGAATTATTTTAAAGTCAAAACAACTTGTCTCATAAATATCATTTTACAGTACCAAATCAACTTACTTCATTCTCATTAGTCAAAATACCTTTCAGTCCTAACAAAATGAAACATAAGAACAAGGTCACCCTTCTGTCTAATGAACAAAGATGAATTGTCTTCAATGTCAAAGTTAAATCATTCTCATATCATGTTACCCAAGAGTAACTAGAAGAACCTCTAACTTCCTCAGATTAGATTTTGTTGACTATAGCTCTTTTTCCTATTGGAAACAAGGAAACCTTTAGTTCTATATGTATGTGTATCTTGAGCATGTTACTTTGTGGTAATCCAGTGTTGTGGAGAAGTTCTATCTTATTTCATATCATAGTCACTTCATGCTGTAAAAGGGCTATGAAATTTTAAATTTAGTTGTTTTGCTTTTTTTTTTTTTAATAATTTTAATGGATAATCCTTTGGGACAAGTAGCATTTAAAAAGCAATATAATGCAAAAAGCAATAAATAATAAATACATAATAATAATAAATACATACTCCAGCCTGAATTTAATTGTGATGAAGACCTTAAGGAGGGCTTGTGACCTTGTAAGACCCTTATTTTTTACAAATATACTAGCTGGTGTTATAAAAGATATTACTTCCCCTCCAAACCTTGTTTTATTATCACCTTAGAGAGTCATACATCTAAACAGATTCTTCCCAAGATGTTAGGTGGCAAGATGTATTTACTTACAAAAGGGATAATGCTAACTGAAGAAAATAAAAAACAATTATGGAGATCTCAGCTCCTATTGAAGCCAAAGGTAAAACTGTTTGCTTTACGACATGAAGGATACGATCCTCTCTTTCCAGTACTTCAAGAAGTGCACTTTAACCAGTAAATGTCCACACTGATTTTCAAGTAGGAACAGGAAAAAAAAAATCTCATTTTCACAAATTACTAAACTGTACAAGGTCTTGTCAGAATCGACTCCCAGACTGATATGGTAGATTGTCCCCGGTGATGCATTTCTTCCATACACATTTATATTCCTGCTTAGGTGAGAGCAGAATGATTTCATTCTCTTATGATTTCACCCTCTTATTTTATTACTTTTAATTACCAATTATATGATTCTTGTATGAAACATTTTCTGATGTGAATTTTACAAGTGGTACATGAGCTTTTCCATGTACTGAAGACCATTATCTTTGCGTAATGAAAAACAATTAGTGTTTTTAAAATAATGGTCTCTTGTACTGAAAAAAATGTTATGAACATAGTTCTGACTTAGTCAAAATTAAGTAGCTACTTTAAGTTATCTCAGATTTACTTATGTTTCTAAAATACACTGTTAACACCTGACCAAAAATTTATGCCAGATTTTGCCAAGCAAAATTACTTTTTTCACTACCCTTTCTCCGACATAATCTTGTAAATCCACTGATTTTTATCCACTTTCAAATTGTTATAGTTGTCATCATCTATGCTATTTTATAAGAAAAAATCTGTTTTATTTGGCTGTAAAAACTTGCACGAGTTTTTCTTATCAGTTAGATTTGGAATAATGTTTCCTCTATATGATCAAAATCTCCTTCCTCTTCCGCAGAGACGGAGTAAGGATCTTCTAACACTAACAGATGAGCTTGGAGGGCATTCCCACTCTTCCAGAGTGAATGAAATGTTAAGCACTGTCTGCAAAGGGAAACGGATTAAAGGCATTTTTTCAGAGTGGTCTGACTGAGATCACTTGTCTGTAATATGAGGGCAAGGGATACTCAGCATCCAGCCCTTGCTGCCTTTCTTGGTTTTCTGTTGGTGATGACAGGCTGCTTTTTGGATCCATCTTTCGTACCCTTTAAGACTACCATAGATTTGTGCTTTAACTTAGTTTTCAGTGTTGGGTCTCTCACTGGAAAGCCACCCAAAGGGCTGGGGTCTTACCTGACTGGCAGCCCTCTGGTCCTCATGTAAACAACATGTTTCTCCATGTCTTTGTTAGTCAGCTATGTATTTGGTTATCCATACAGGCCTTTATTTCACCCCTTCAATTCAGTCACGACTTAAAACACAGTAGGCTTTGCCATCTTTCTCTGAGCTTCACCAGGAGGCTGCTGGAAGCTGCTGTTCTGGATTACACAGGGATGACACACTGCTTCTCTGCTGCTGCTCTGGGAAGAATGCAATTATAAAATCAGCCATAACACTGAAGTCACCAGGTGACATGAACAGCATGCTACTTTTTAATTTTAAGAGGAAAACTTTCTGTACAGACTCAGGTATTTGGGACTCTTTTTGCCTTTCATGTAGAAAAATAATGTCTTTGTCCTATTTCAAAAGGGAAAAAAGAACAAAGATGTGCCCATTTTGTTTCACATTTATTCAATGGAAATGTTTATTCATTATTTCCAAGCTTTTGTTCAGGTTTTATTAGTCCAGCCCGTTGGGCACATGCTGGCTTACAAACTTAAAATAACTGCAAAGACTGTTGAGAAATGTGGTTTTCCAAAACAAATTCTAGAATGCTATTATATCAAAAGCAAACAAATAATTAAATGAATCATTATTTCCTGCCTAGCACTGATTGTGGAGTTATTACATAATAAACCCATCTGAATGGGAGAAAATAAAATCCAGAGACAAATCAAGTAAGTACGCTTGAAATTACTAGAATTTATTTGGATTGGAACAAAAGCAAGGAAGGAAGAATGGTGATGGTGATCAATAACAGCATCAAAAATTTCTGTATTATACTTGTCCTTGCTGCTGTATTGCCTTTCTACTTGATCTAAATCCATGTTGCTTCTTATGCATCACCTGCCTGCTGGTAGTCAGTGATTTGAGCGTGCACAAGTCTTGTTTCCAGACTCCTCCATGGGTTCAGTTTCTTCTACTGGGGCTAATGTAATCTCTGCCTTCTGCCTCAAGATCAGAAAAAAGTAAGAGAGCATGATCAGGCAAGGAAGGTGTGAGATGGGGAGTCATAGTGCTTGAAATCTGAACTGTGCTCCGTAACACACTTGCTTTTAAGGCAAACTTTATTTCATCTGTCTGTATTAAAAAGGCCAATCTTAGGAGTGGTAGAATAGTGGTCACAGCTGTTCTGACTTTGAGTGGATTAGGGGTCCTTACCGCGTTCCAAACTGAATTCACAGATGCTGGAATCCAAGGCCTCTGAGCACCAGATAAGCAAGGGGCCTGGCTCCATAAGGCACTGGGTGGTGCTGGCCATGGAGCAGGATGAGGCCTTAGTTCCAGTTGCTCCCCATTGCTCTTGTGGCTGTGAAGCAATGCAGCAGAAGTCACAGAGATGTTGCTGGTGTTAGGTAGCTGCTTTGGTAGCAGGTTTTAGAGATTGTAAAGTCATTTTGTCTCTGACCTGAAATAGCCCCATAACAATGGGTTTGTTACTTACTACTCACCCTGTAATTACTCTCTCAATGAAAAGCTTCCTTCTTTAAAACATATTTTTTAGTGCCTGTTAGTGATCATTACCAGAGGTGTCAACAGACGGGGTAAAAGGGCCTGTAATTTTAGCACACCTCTGACCAGCACACAATCCGAGTGGGAGAATGAGTCTCACCGGATGATGAGAGGTCTACCATTTCCACCAGGAGAAGCAAGGCCACTACTTGTAGTAAGAGAATGGACCGTCCCTGCAGCAGCTGGTAAAGGAGAGGGGGAGGTGATTTGTTGCTAGGGCAAATAGCAAAGAACTGCAAGGGACCTGAAAATGACTTGTGGCAAGAGTCACTGTTGTGGAAGCAAGAGCTGTCTTGATTCATATCAGGCTGATAAATAGGAATTTTCAATTTGTTGTCCCACAGTTCATAGTGGAGGGGGATAAATCCTGACTGAACAGATATGAAATTAATAATTTGTTACTAGTGAATGTAATAGCATGAAAATTTCTAGGCAGCATTGACAATGATGCTTTATATTTGTATAGTATCTTCCACAACCCAAGCATTTGTTGCTAACTTTATTAGCACAACCATGCAACAGCCATTATTTTCAGCCAAGTAACTGCCATAAGCAGTGTTTTATTTATTTATTTATTTTATTGGAGGAGATCAATGCTTTGTTTAACCTTTGCCTAAGGTTAAATAAAAGGTGTGCTCATCTAGATTTTCAGTGATTTTTTTTTTTAAATTTTTTTTAATGGAATGGTATACAGTGACATACCTAAACATGTAACACTATCTACTGTATTGAGTTACTTGTGGTGTTTCTCAGCCTTGTAGCTGTCACAGCCTCCCAAGCTAAAAACATGTCAGTTGTTTTAACTCAGCTTCCCAAGAGCTGATAAGGCACATTTTACAGCTCTGCATGATTTGTGGAACAGAGCCAGCATAGGAATACCACGTGTGGTGGCATAGTACTTATCAATAAAATGCAACATTTATATATTACTACAGAGGCAACGGGAAAGGCCCAGGAATTAATACTACGTGGCAGGAGGTAAAGAGTAGGTACAGCGTGAAAACAATTAGCAGCATCATTATTTTGATCAGCAATTAAACTGGAAATACTTATAGCATGAGAGAAGTGACGTCTGTGTAAGAAAGACGATGATCTGACATGAATACACATGGATACCTTAACTTTTGACTGTAGTAGTTTCACAGAATAACTGTGTATCTGTATAAAAAGAAGTGCTGTAATATTCCAGATATTTCAATTGAAAAATAGGAGCCATTTCATCATATCATGCACGGAACAGAATTTTGTACATAAAAAAAGAATAAATGAAGAAATCTGAAGGAAGAAATAGTTTGCCACATTATTTGCCTGTGACTCTCAGTGAGGTACTGAAAATATATTCCTGTAGAAAGGAGAACCATTTCTAGCATGTTTCTGTGCTGGATAATGTCACATTTGCCTGAATAGGATATTATTAGGCTCCCTCCAGTTTGATAAACATATTTGAGCTGTCAGATTCTGTCTAAAGGCAGTCACTCACTTCTCTGTTTTTAATCCCAAATTACACTTGACATTTATTGTTAAACTCAAGGTGCCTCCATACAAAACCGATTCATTCTTTGTGATTGTGAACTTTCTACTGACTAATCAATAGATAAGCAATTTACATGGCCTGCAGCTTCTAGTTCAGTCACTGGCTTTTCAACAGAAATCACTGCCTTGTAAGCAACAAAGACCTTGAAAAGAATTGAAACAGTCATACATAATTAAGATTTTCTGCCTGTATATTTATGCTTTGGTAGCAGCACAGAGAGCAAAAATTAAAATCTGCAGGAATTTTTTCTCTTTCACTTAAACTGAAAATAGAACTTTTTTTTTATATATTTTCATCATTCATGGACAAACAATTGCTCTGCTACTCAGCTAGAGAGAGCTAGGAAAAAGAAGGAAAACAGTGGCATCCTTGGTACTGGGTGCTGGTTCCATGATGTTTGGTTTTCATATTGTATGTTGAATTTCAACAGTGAATGATGGAAGTATGATATGATATTAGGAATGAAATTCACATTTTAATTGACTTTGTCTTCAAGTGAATGTGCTTTTGGGGCATCATGAGGATAAAGTATTTAAAATAATTAATTAGGTTTCAAGATTGCATTTTGCCTCTTGAGTTTTCAGAACATGGTTGATCCCTGAAAATATGTAGATAGTGCTAATTCCTCTTTGTACTTCTCTAGGCAACTTAGAATTTACTTCTTGCTGAGAGCTAATGGGTTTTGTACTCAGATATTGGCTGAGATTCATTTGCTGCAGATGCAGGCAGTTGATGGCCACCTCCTATCTCTTGTTTGTGGCCTCTTGAAAATTGCAGAGTGGGAGTGCATCAAACTTATAAAGATGTACCTTTGATAGCATAGAAGAAGAGATGGAAAAGATGATTCACATGCTCATGTCCACTGTCTGATATTTCCATTTGCTGACAGAAGTCTAAAGGAAAAAGAATAAAATCTTTCATGCTCACAGGATTTAGCGAGGCTTGAAGAACACTGTATTGTTGGTAAAGTGAAGTTTGTCATACTAATAATTTTTTATTTTAAAATAGCAATATTACTTTCACAAAGCTGAAGGTAGGTGAGAGGTCCACCCACAGTGTATTAGATTTCCCCCAGTAATCCTTACATCCTCTTTCACTCATTAGCTTATTGATGAGGTCCTTCTGCACATATTGTGGAGGACCAGCATTCATTTTTTTCTTTACCATGAGGAAAGAAATAGTTTCAATGAGTCAACAAACAGGTGTTCCTCATACCCTGAAATTAGTGCATACTGCTGGGAGACTGGAAATGTTTGATCATGTCTCCATGAGATCAGTAGAGAACGGAAGCTCTCACATGCACGGGATGAGTACAAGCAATTGAGTAAAGGAGAACACTGCTTTGAATGAAAGACATGGCTCACTTTTTGAAGAAATGACTTAGGTGTCCTGATCTGGGAGGGAGTTCAGGTGTGTGAATCCTCAGTTACCTCCAGGCCTGGAAAGGGCCAAAGGGACACACCCTCTTCTCTTACACTCTTCTTTTATACTTAAAATTAGGTAGTTTCCATGGCTCCCCTCCTGTGATAATTTTTAGAGGGCTCTTCATCACCTAAAGGCTATCTACAAATTCATCTGCAAAGACAAAGTGTCTGAAAGCTGGACACTGCAGCAATGAGCACTGCACGATGTGCAGAAGTTCTTTTTGTGGACCGTGTCCTTCTTTCACCATTGTTTTGCATTGTTGCCCAGTCTCATTCAATGCTCTAATTCAGGACCTCTTTTTTTTTTTTTTTTTTTGAAAGCTTCAAAGATTTTCCTGCTTTGCAGCCTGTAGCCTTGACATGATAGATATAACAAGCTGTTGGAGACCAAGGTCTCTCATGCTCAATAAATCCTTTGAGACTTGTTACTATCTGTCAATCATGAGCCTGATAAATTTTCCCACTTAAGGCAATTTAGAACCTTTCAATAGGCCACTTGAGCTTATAGCATCTTTCAAAAAATTGCCTGAAAGGAAAAAAAGTAGATGAAATGCAGAAGACAAATAGCTCTCATTCCAGTGGATATTTTTAAAGTAGCTTATGTCTATCCTAGTTGCTGTCATGAAGCCACTGGGCATATGCTTCTTTGCATTTACATTGGCTATTTAATGATTAACCTAGGGCTTGTACAGCTAGATGCAGTGGGGACGAAGCTGTCAAACTGTGCACTGAGACTCCAGTCTAACAAAGAATGTAAATGCTGGCCAGCAAACCTAAATACCTCTTTGAATGGATTTTGTATTATTTAACTGAATCATCAAATGACCACCTTTTAGCGTTAAGGAGAAGCTAAGTCATGTTAATCAGGAAACTAATGGTACTTAGAGATCACTCAGTAAAGTATTTGATCCTCATTACAGCCAGATGCTGAAGGTGATAGATAATTAGGCACACCATTTTTATAAGTGAGAACTCTGAGGACATGGAGACCTATGTGACTGCAAGATGTATTTCCTCACTAACAATCCAAGATTTTGAGAAATAAGTAGACAATTAACTTTTCTGACTATTAGCTGTATAAGATTTTAGACATGCATTGGGCAAGAGTAAAAACAGATATTTCTGCATTACAAGAGTAGCAGCAATGACTTCATATCTGACTCTCTCTGAGTAATACAGATGTGATACCAGTAAAATATATACTAAAACCTGGAATCATTGAGACTAGATAGTGAACAAATTCTGTTTGAAGTGAATCTGGGAGTTGACCCTGCTAAAACAGGAGCCTAACACAGCACAGATTGCTGTAGTGCCACAAAAGGACAGAAAGTGTTTGGCAGCAGAAGCAAATTTTTAAGCTCTAATAAAGGTGATGTGGTAAATTTTATGAATACAAACAATTTGAAAGCTCTGGGTTCCCATTCGGTTATTTACAAAATGACCCTACAAAGGCTTTTTTCTTTCCCTTCTTCCTGGAATGATGATCACGCCCCGTCTTCGGTTGCAGGTGACATGAAGTAAAAACTAAATGACTAGAAAAAAGTATTAAGCAAATAAAAGTTCTTTTTGCCACTTCTGTCATTCAAATATACCCTAACCGATGACAGGAGGAAATTCTTCTGCTAAATATCTGTAAGAAAATAAAACACTTCCTCTCATCTGAGAGGTAGTTGAGAATGTGCACAGCAGCCCATTAGCACACCTCGAGGACTTCAACATAAAGGTTGTCAGGCTGGCAAGGATCCTCTCTGAGCTTGAGAAATCCTAGAAGCTGATCAAAATCAGTTTCAACTTTCAGCTAGAAAGTGTACACGTCTTTCTTTCTCTCCTGTAAATATTTTAGTCATTAATTTTAAGAAAACATAATCAGTAAAAATAATTTGTTTCAGAAATATTGAATGTAGTTGCAATGATTCAGTGTGAGTCCTTTTGCTTTGCAAAAGACTTTTAGAAACTATGCTGTTTTGTTTTGCATTATTAATGTGAATTTTGCAGAAATACATTGACATGTCTACTGTTGTAAGCAGTTGTAACAGTGCATGGCCTAGTTTTGATATGGGAAATTCCTTGAGCAATGGAAAGATGACTAGAAATAAGTACATGCAGCAACAAGATCTATGAGTTATCTTAATTTTGTTAAAGGGACAAAATTACTATAGTTTTACCCTTTTTTAATTATTATTGTTTTGTTTTAGCAATTAGTACTTAACAAAATGATCATTTACAAGTAAGAGTTTTATTGTGCTAGTTTTCCACTAAGCATTGGAAATAGACATGGGAGTTGGGTGCTTCCCTAATGTTGAGGTAATGTGTAATGTTGGTCAGTAATGATGTTTTTCTGTCCAATCTTTACTAAACATTGTATCCCTGTGCTTCATAGAGAAGAAGTAGTGCTATCTTTTCTTTGCACTTTGTCTCAGTTCAGAAGGCTAATCCTTTGTTGTCAAAGTGCTGCCCATTCATATATCCTTTCCCTCCTTCCCAACTCTTAGCTTAGCTGCAAGACTGCGTGCAAGGAAACTTTTCAGTGTTTTTGTAGTGTGGTACCCAGCCATGGAGAAGAGAGTGTGCCATACCCTGTGGCTTCCTTCAGGGCTTCTCACCTGGATTTCCTTCCCGGGCAGGGACTGAGTCACCCCCAGGTGACAACTGTGGCACGTGCACCTGAACTGGAGGGCTTGGAAGTGACTTTTGGTTTCACAAAAGTTAAATATTGCCATAAGCAGCGGGATTAATCTTTTCAGCAGGGTGGTGTCTGTGGTCTGTCATGCTGTTGTTGCTGATGACTGTGATTCTTTGACTTGTGAATTTCTAGGAAATATCACCATTAAGTACGTGGCAAGCCATTGTGGTTTGCTTATGAAAGTGAGGCAACATGGAGTGCATTCAGACTCATGTGAGAGGGCATGCATCATCTACCTTCGTTAAGACTCTCCCGGTGTTTGCTAAGTGTGAATAAAAGCATCAAAGCTTGGTTCTTCTCTTGCTGCATGCTGACATTAACAGTTGTCAAGATGAACTCAAAGGTTAGATAGCATTTCTGCCTGCTGTGCTGTATTGATCTCGTTCTTATGTTGTTAAAGTAATTAAAATTATGTTTGTGACAACAGTTTGTGAAGTCCCTCAGATACAGAAATGAACAATCTTGTAAGAAAGACACAGTGAGAAAGAATTTCAAAGCCAGAGAGAAAATTATATTCATTTTCACAAATTGAATTATCTGAAATAATTGCTAGCAATTATAAAGAGCAGTTCTGCATTTCAAATAGTAGTAAGGGTACTGAGGTAAGCTTAGATTTTTATTATTATTTTTGAAGACTACTTTATGTACTTATAACTAAAATTCTACTTATAACTAAAAAACATTTTAGATGCTGGACCATAGTATCTTGCAGTGTCAAGAAACTAAGTGATTGAAAGGGAGCAGGGACAGCCTAATTGCAAGAGTTGTAGGAAGTGAACAGCTACACTGGTGGGGTGGGCTATATGATTTTGCAGATATTTTCTTAAAAGATTAACGAATACCTTACCTGTTATTGCTACTGTTCAAAATTGACTTGTAGTTTTACTCCACTCTTAGAATGACCAAATCATGTTTTCAGATGCTTCTGCCCCCGCAAAAATAAATTTAACTGGAGGCAAAAATTGAGTTTTTGTCCATTGCAAATGCATACACTACTATGTCTGTCACATTATATGTCAAAAGTATGTTACGGTTATCTCAGGCAGTTACTGAAGTTATTCATTAAACCTAGCAAATAAATTTATTTTGTACCATATTAATTGAAAAATCATAAGCAACATACTTTTCAGATTCCAAAATCAAACAAACACAAATAAAAAAATCTACTGATTTTTTTTTCATCATGAATTTGGATACTTTTCCTGTACATAAAACATGTTTCAATCCCACTTTCTGTGCTTATAACAAATTTGTGTGTAATTTCTGTTCAAATGTAGTATACTGTTTGCTACTTAAAAATATAGTATGTGACAGTTAAAAAGTAAAAGATATTTCACTATCTAAATACTA
This sequence comes from Anseranas semipalmata, assembly GCA_013399115.1. Taxonomy (NCBI): domain Eukaryota; kingdom Metazoa; phylum Chordata; class Aves; order Anseriformes; family Anseranatidae; genus Anseranas; species Anseranas semipalmata. The sequence continues at coordinate 95,391 of VXAA01005254.1, read as the reverse complement.
CATTAACATTTATTTTCCGAATTTAACAATTTTATAGCACAAAGATATCACTTTATAATGAGGATGATTCTTTCTACTGTAGTTTTGACCTTGCAACATAGAACTCAATCCAGTCTCTCTAGAATAGTAGCAAGATCTTTTTAAAGAGAGAATTTCTATTTTCTCCCTGTTTAGTGGAAACTTTATTTAAAAAACAAAACACACACACAGCATAAGCAGAGTGAGCGTAAACATTCTGATTAACTAATAGGATACTAGGAGACAAACCAATTAGTGTATAATCCCTGATGCTACAAAAGCCTTAATTTTCAGTTTCTTTGTTCTTTGCTTATACATAACAAACATTATTAATTGAAAGCACGAACTGGCAAATTAGAAACAACTTCTGTTTTTATTATTGCTCTTTCTAAATGTTCTTTATCATACAGATGAAAACAAATCAGTATATTAAATATCAGTATATCAAATATTAAATGTTTGGTAATACTGTGGAAGAAAAGGGTAATGTCAGGACAGGAGGAAGATAGCTACCTGACTGCCATTAAGAAAAGAGAAGATGTCTGAGAGGCAAGGACATGTCCAAAAGTATTCAGGAGCAGCAAAGATCACCAGAGAAAGTGGAAAAAGGTTTCACATGTTCATGGTTATTAAAAAGATTCAATCTTTGAAATGCAATTAATCTGATGAAAGAAATGAAAGAATCTGATGATTCTTTTTCTGACAAAATCCTTAGTCAAGGAAGCAGATTGACCCATAATGATATTTTTTCTGCTCTCACTTTGTCCTCCATCTTATAGATACTCTTAAAAATAATGTTTTATTACAATTACCTATCTTTTTTCTTCAGTCCATGACAGTTGTGCATTACTTTCCTATGATAGTTCAACCTTAAAAAAAAAAAAAAAAAAA
>VXAA01005254.1:71065-89972 GCA_013399115.1 Anseranas semipalmata | reverse complement strand
CAGCGTTAGGGACTGACCGCAGCCCCCATTCCCCGTTCCCCTGCGCCGCTCGGGGGGAGGAGGTAGGAGAGGGTGGATGGGGGAAGGTGGTTTTAGTTGTCTTGTAGTTCTCACTGCTCTAGTTTGTTAGTGATAGTTATATAATAAATTATATTAATCTCCCTATGTTGAGTCTGTTTTGCCCATGACAGTAACTGGTAAGTGATCTCCCTGTCCTTATCTCAAACCTTGACCCCTCTTTCGTCTTATTTTCTCCCCCTCTTCCTTTGAGGAAGGGGAGTGAGAGAACGGTTGTGGTGCAGTTTAGCTGCCCATCGGGGTGGAACCACCACAGAAACATGGATTGCTGATTAGGTTGCAGCCTCATAAACATACATGGAGGTATACGGCCTTATTTGTATTTATTTGGCTATTAAGACACCTTAGACTACCTATGAATTTGAAAGCTTGCAATATTATGATCTACTGGAGAAAGAATTGCAGAACAGTTGAAGTTGGAAGGGACCTCTGGAGGCCATCTGGTCCAACCCGCCTGCTCAAGCAGGGCCACCTTGAGCAGTGTCCCATGACCACTTCGAGATGGCTTTTGAATATCTCCAAGGAGGCAGACTCCACCACTGCTCTGGGCAACCTGTGCCAGTGTTCGGTCATTCGTATGGTAAGGAAGTGCTTCCTGATGTTCAGAGGGAACCTCCCATGTTTCAGCTTGTGCCCATTGCCTCTTGTCTTGGCACTGGGCACCAGTGAAAAGAGCCTGGCTCCATCCTCTTTCCACTCTCCCTTCAGTTATTTATAGACATAGATGAGATCGCCCCCGAGCCTTCTCTTCTGCAAACTGCACAGCTCCATCTCTCTTAGCCTTTCCTCAGAGTAGAGATGCTCCAGTCCCTTAATCATTTTGGTGGTCCTTTGTTGGACTCTATCCTGTCTGTTCATGTCCCTTTTGTACTGGGGAGCCCAGAACTGGACACAGCACTCCAGATGCAGCCTCACCTGTGCTAAGTAGAGGGGATGGATCACCTCCCTTGATCTTTGCTGGCAAAACTTTGCCTAATGCAGCCCAGGATACTGTTAGCCTTCGTTGCTTCAAAGGCACATTGCTGGCTCGTGTTCAACTTGATGTCCACCAGGACTCCCAGGTCCTTTTCTGCCAGTCTGCTTGCCAGCTGGATAGCCCCCAGCATGTCCTGGTGCCTGGGGTTGTTCCTCCCCAGGTGCAGGATTTTGAATTTCTCCTTGCTGAACTGTAAGAGGTTCCTGTCAGCCCATTTCTCCAGCCTGTCCAGGTCCCTCTGAATAGCAATAAAACCCTCTGCTGTACCAGCCACTCCTCCCGATATTGTGTTTAATCTACAAACTTGCTGAGGGTATGCTCTGCCCCATCATCCAGCTCATTAATGAAGATGTTAAAATAGGACTGGACCCAGTACTGACCCCTGCTTGTTCCTGGCCTCCAACTAGACTTTGCACCACTGGCCACTACCCTATAGGCCTGGCCATTCAGCTGGTTTTTGATCCACCTCCCTGACTGTCCATAAATGAACAGCATGTCTATGAGGGTCTAAGGGGACAGTGTTAAAGGCTTTATTGAAGTCCAGGTAAACAATATCCACTCCTCTCCCCTCATCCATCAGGCTGGGCATTTCACTGTAGAAGCTTATCAAGTTGGTCAAGCATGACTTCCCCTTGATGAATCCACACTGACTACTACTGATTATTTACTTGTCTTTCACATGCCTGGAAATGTTTTCCAGGATTAGCTGCTCTATCACCTTCCCAGGGATCAAGGTGAGGCTGACCAGCCTGTAGTTCCCTGGGTCCTCCTTCTTGCCCTTCTTGAAGATAGGAGTGACATTTACTTTCTTCCAGTTTTCAGGCACTTCTCCCAATCTCCATGATCAATCAATGATTACGGAGAGTGGCTTCACATTCACATCAGCCAGTGCCCTCAACACTTGTGAGTGCATCCCATCAGGGCCCATGGACTTAGGTATGTCTACTTTAAGTATTCCCTGACCTGACCCTACCAAGGGTACATCTTCCGTGCTCCAGTCTTTCCCCCGGGGTCTTTAAACTTATCACTAACTTACCCAAGCTGATATCCCAATAAAATGTAAATGAGCCATTACCAAGCACTGTTAGATAAACCACAAATATGTTGCTCTGGGAGAGAATAGATTTGTTCTTTGGGTTTACTGTGAAGTCCTGAGGAGGAAACAGTGGCTGTGAGGGGAGAAAGACAGATAAAAGAGCTCTAAAGCAGTGTTTTTCTTTTCTTCCTGGATATGTCTAATACACCTTTGTCTTTAGAACAAGTTTCACATATATTTGATTTCTTAACAGCCCTTAATGAATGTTGTTTTATATTGTCTTGCTGGACTTCCAGCTTGTAATTTTCATATACACCGGGTTTGAAGTTTCCTCATTGTTCAATGTCCAGGGGGTAAGTTTGCTAAGCAAACTTCTGCAGAGTTGAAATACATATGAATTAGTTGGGGGAACTCCAAAGCACTGTTTCATAGATGATTCTCTGGAGCACTGAGGGTAAGTGATGAAAGTAGTAAAGAATGAAATAAATGAAAGGTAAATATCTGAAATAAATAACTGATTTTTGTCTATGACACATCAATATATATTTAAGGAGTATAATTTTTGTTTTCCGCAGTATTCCTTTTCTAACTGGTTAGAAAGAAATGGTTAGAAATGATCACAATGTTCATTATAGACTTGAAAATAAAGAAAAGTACTTCCAAAATTATTTTGAAAGGGTAGTTAACACTGGATCAGCAGTCAGTAGATTTTGAATATGGTATATGTCATCAACAAGTGTATTAAGTGAGAAGGTACCATATTTCTGAGCACAAAAAAAAAATTCTCATAGAATTTTCTGCACCTAGCTCTAGTTCTGGTGAACATAAAATAAGAAAAAAAAAAAGGAAAAAGAAGTAGTAAGTTCAATTTATGCTAAGAGACTGCAAAAATTATAAAGCAAAAGGTGAATATATAGATTGGAATAACATGACAAGTCCAAAGCATTTGGGAAGAAGACACTGGGAACAATCCTGTTCAAACTCTGCACATTGATTTCACTGGGAGTAAGATTTCATTTCATTCCATGAATAGCTTGCTGAAGAACAATGATGGAGAAACAAACCAAAGCCTTTTAAGGTGATACCTGTGAGAGTTGCAAAGGTAAAATTTCTCACCAACAAATGTGTGAATGGTTGCAGACAAATCAGAGACAGGTAAGGAAATTGTAAATTAATTAGCCCATTTTTGTGTTTTCTTTCCTAGCAGGCAGGCAGAACTTGTGAAAAAGATGTTATCCTTGTGATTCATTGTGCAGCTTGTGTTAGCAGGTAACAATTAACTCACACTCTTCTGTGTAACTTAAATGCCAAGATGCAAGACTGGAAGTTGTTCATGTGTGTAAAAGCTTTCATCAGAAAACAATGTATAAACAATGTCCTTAACCCATTCTTTAAAGCTAATGAATGACAAAAACAACTCTTAGTCCTTTTTCATAGACAGCAGGGCTACAGGCAAAATTTTCAGAACTGGTACCTATGGCGAATTGGTAGGTGTGGATAATGCTGGAGTCAAGCAGTCTCATGAATATAGGGCTGACCATGCAAGAGGCAGGCTGGAGCCTTGCCTGCAGCGAACAGGCCTGCTTTCAGTTACACTGCAGTTGAGCTTAGATAAGATAATAAAGAAGCTTACCCAGCAGGGGACTCTGTTATCACTTTCATACAAACTCTTCTTCCACTTTCTCTGCAATGCTTCTGCTTACTCTACTGTCTTTGCCCTTCTGATTTCAGTGATCAAATCTACTTGCCGCAATTGCCTGAAAATCAATCAGCAATTGCTGAAATTGCCTGCTACATGGGTGGAAAAATACTGTAAACCTCAATGACTTAAGAGAAAATCTTTCCCTGTACTCCTGCCAGTTGCCTTGAGAAAGCAGTAGCTATCAATGCTGCCACCTCCAGGGAAAATCTACACCACAAAAAGGAGAATACAAAGACCCTGAGCTAGAGGAGACCTTTGCTGTGCAAATATTGTCTAGATTCACATCTGTGTGTGGAGAGGTCATGTCAGACAATGCCACACCTGAGCTAACAAATCCTAAACAATATGCACTGTTATGGTTAGTTTTATTATGCTCCCTCGCAAAGAGCTTTGTCAGAGAGCAATTTGCTTACTGGTTTATTCCTCTATATGGAAATTGATCCTGAGAACACCTTTGAAAGTAATATGTTTTGAAAGGTTTCCTGACAACAAGGGTGTGCTTCTAAAAGCAGTGGTGGACCATGTGCCATGTCTTGGAGCATCAAGACCAGTGTAGATAACCCTGGTAACTCTTGCCTTTTAAAGTGCCTATCTTCTGGGGGAGCACCTGGTGAGAACTTCACCTCTGCTGGTGCCTGATAGAGGGAGGCTGGCTCTTGCACCAGCAAACAGATCACAATATTAGCAATATAGCCCATGCAGCAAAAACCAAAACATGTTTGGGGACCTTTGCCTGCATTTATACTAAATAAGATCAGCAAGGGAGATGTTTTAGTGCTGTTCCATGACTCTCCACACCAATGAATTGTTAGTACGCTCCTTGGCTTAGCTGTGGCCTGCGCCAACTTGTATGTTCACAACGAGTATCCAGGCATTGCTTGGGGTGTACTGTAGAGCAGGGGATGTTTCTAATGAAACCATCATGTTTTGGGATGGGAGAAAGTTTAGTTGCAGGGATAGAAGCTGTGCCATGACAATTGGCCTCAGCACCAGAGAGTGGTCACATGCTCATTTTGTTTACTGCTATGTATGTCAATTTTGTGCAACAGTTCTAGCATTGCCTATTGATGAGTTAGGCAACAGTCATCTTTGGAGTAAGATTGCTTTGTACAATTATTTTCCCCTGTGGAAAAAAAACTCTTATTTTTGTTTCTTAACCTTGGATTTATGTTTCCATTTGTTCAACAAGGATTCTTCCACACATAGTCAACCATCCTAATATATTCAGTAACACAATCAAGTGTTTATTTTAAAGCTTCCAAGGACACTCAAGCAAACCCTAAACATTATGGTGTCAGATTGCATTGAAACTAGTGGGGTTTTCCTGTTCCCCATGTTTCACAGTAAAATTTAATAAGGATAATATATGTACACCTTGATCCTGGAAAAGGATTTAGAAAACTAAATTAGGCTGCTGTTCCCTCCATCCCCAAACCCCTGGAATTAAAAGAAAGTGGAGTTTGACAGCAGCTCTATACTTTATTGTACTGGGGAACTTTCAAGTTTCTTTTCAATGGAAGTTGCCAATTCTGACAAATTATGTTCAGTTTTATGAGCAGTGACCATTGGAGACTGAACTAAATTGGATTTGCACTCAAATCCCACAGCCCATGCCTTTTTAGGACAAGCTGCTACTCACATGATAGTAACCATAAACATAGTTATTTATGACACACTAGAAATCTATTCTATAAACATTCTATAAAAAAAGTAGTTTCATGTAGAAAAACAAAAACAGGATTTCAAGAAGAAGAGCTATAAGCACTGACAGTTGCCTCTGTAATATACATGTTTTCTAAATAACTGTATTATTAATTACATAAAGTTTCACTTAATTCTGACAATATTGCAAACTCTGATGTTCAGATGGTGTGAATTCATTAATCTGGTGATCAATAGCAACCCACGTCTTTCCAGCTGAATTAAAAATTTAGAGTAGGTATCCTGAAGAAAACCAAACTCATAGGAAACAGGGAGGTCATGCTGCAACAAAAGCTGTTACCTCTTTTTATCACTGTTCAGCTAAAATTCAGGGATTGTTTCTGTTAGGAGGAAGAACTGATGAGGAGGGTCATCTCTCTTTGATGTGGATTTGTTTATTTGCAAAGAAAGCACAAGGTATCCCTTCCCTGAACACAGAGGATCTCATTTTCTTACAGCTCCAAGGATCTTCAGATAGCTTTCCGGCCAAGATCTCTGTTTCTGTTTCTTTTTCTCACTTTTGCCCTTACCTCTGCTTTGTTGTTTCCAGAAACTTTTNTTTTTTTTTTTTTTGAGCTTGTCTGTGCTTTCTGCCATTTCTGTGCACTTCTGTCAGCAGCAGGTGCAGTGAAGACAAGCCTTCAGAAACTTTAGCTTTAAAACGTTAGGAACTTTGGCAAGTCTCTGTTGGGCCTATCTATGCAAACCCTGACTTTGCAAAGTCTTTGACTGAAACCATAGGGGGTGATTTTTGCATGGGGTGCAAAAGTCCCATTCTTGGTGAAAAAGCTCGGCCCTGCCAAATTTGATGGACCTTTTGCAGAGTCAGGGACCAGTAGAACTTCTATAAGAAAAGATAAATGCTTTTAATATTTAAACAACAAAAAAAAAATATTTTCTTCTGGCTAGGTTCCCAGCTGAACTATTCTCCTAGAATTTTTCCATTGAAGTGTGATCTCAGGCAGACATCTGGCCTGGAAAATTTCTGCCCACTTAGCTTGGCAAGGTTAAAAAAAAAAAAAAAAAAAGAGGCAAGCAAGGTGTTGCAATGAGAAGAGTCTGACAACATTACTAATGGATGGTGCCAACCAATATGCATAAGGGTCACTAAAAATTCTTTAATGTATGCGTATACAAATGAAATTCAGTAGCAGATTCTGAAATGGACTAATCACCTGGCTTGTAGGCACTCTTGGGCAAGCCTAATGGGGAACCTTGCTCTTTGAATTAGTCTAAGCGAGAGCTTTTACCACTGTGTGCAATGCTTGTTGGTGCCGGGTTTTTCAGCAGTCTGCTGAGGGCACTATGCTGGCAAGCCTCTCTAAATGGCTCATTCACTGATGTTGAGAAGATGTCAGGCTTCATATCCTAAAGGAGGATTTTTTCTGCTACTGTTACTTCCCTTGGAGACATAAAAACATGCTAAGCAATGCTACTGCAACTTATGGAAACGGGCTGTTCATGTGGTTCTTGGTTTCCTTTGGTAGCACAGTCTGAGCAGCTGGTTCTCATTTCTCCTGTTCTGTCACAATTTTCTCTCCTTCACTGTCACCCTGACAGTGAAGTTGAACATATTGCACTTTGTAACCAAATATCTAGATATAAAAGAGTCAAAATTTTTATCAGTTCAGTTGAATCTGAACTTTGCTTCATCAATTGTGACAAAGGGTGAGTAACTTAGCTTCCTGTACCGCTGCGTTTGTTTGAAAGAAAAAAGAGATGAGAGCGAACACAAAAGCAGCCTCTTACATGACTTCAAAGAAATGAAGTGTTAGTTGTCCTGTAGCCGTTCTGATTAAATGGTCTTGTAGTATTGGGACCCAATTACCTGGGGTAATGTTTTCTTTTAATCTCCTGGCTGTGACGGTGTCATCCCCTCCTACCCCCCTTCTCACCTTCAGGCTGGCCATTGCCTTGCTCAAACACTGGCCGTTGCACCCCAGGCCTTGCCGGGGCAGATAGTGACCACAATAGTGGCTCAAGCTGGGTGCTGGAGAAACTGACAGACAGACATCTTGCTCAGCAGCTGAGAGCCAATGGAGCATGTGCTAACAAAACAAACAAACAAACAAAAAACAACACCCCACCCCCCACCACAAACCAATCTGACTATTAGTCCATCATCTTACCCCATAAATAGTAAGCAGCCCAAGAGCCCTTTGAGCTCTTCTGCACAACAGCTGGCTGCATGACAGGATCTCCCCTTGAGTAGGGACGCCTCTCAAGGTCATGCCTGCTACAGAGATCTCGTACTCCTCACAAGAGATTCCTTGCTGCAACAGATCCTCAGTAAGTGATTTATAGCTTGCTAAACTTGGTAAGCTTCACTAAGATTATGTCTTAGATTTATTGTGATAATCCTTAAACCTTTAGACATAAACCGTTGACCAAGTCTGGGACTAGGAGTGGATTCAGCCGCACCTAGGCTCCTTACCTCTTCGGTTCAAGGAGTTTAGAAAGCAAGGGTGTCCACTCTGAACCTCATGATTCAATGGAGGATATCCCTGACACGTTTGACTTACTCTGTCCTTTATGCAGTAAATAATCAAGTCTACCTTGCCATCTCGAATCTTGTTAAGTCACCATCTTATTTACTGTTAAGCTTTGTTAGATCACTACATTATATCAACAAATATACTGCTGCTTCTCTTTTAAAAGTAAAGTATATAATTTCATCCATGACACTGGCTTAAAAGATGTTTAGAAATGCTGGGTACAGTAATAGCTTCTTCTCCTAACTGACTCTGGGCTTTTTAGTGGAAAATGATCTGATGTAACTAAGTCAAAAGCATTACAGTGTATCTTCACTGGAAAACAGCTAATTTAGGTAAGATAACTTGAATTAATTAAGCCCAGTGTAAATTCTACTATATTTAGCACTCAATGTGAATTTTAAGCTGCCACTTCTTAATAATAAAGTCCATTCTGTAATAACCAGGTATGGTTTTGAATGAAAGATATTTTTGTTTTCTGTAAACCAGATCTATATTGCCTGATTATTCTCTGACGATGCCTGTATTTGTAAGATAAGTTATTCTGATTTTCTCTTTTCCTGAAGGAAGCTTCCTAAATTTGTTCAGCAAAACCTTATTTCACTGTTTTTTCCATTCTAATGAAGACTAAGTTATAAGGTGATTCTCACAAAAAGTGAGACATGGCAATTTTCTTTTATGAAAAGTTGTGTGCATACCAGCATTTCAGCAAAATTCTGTTCTCATGTCCCTGCTTATGTTGTTTTTCTGTTACTTTTGCCCCCTTTTTGTCATATATATTTCATGTCACTTAGATTTCAGACACCTTGGAATTGAGACTCATGTTAATTACTTGTTTGAGATTCTATGTATGTTTTTAAAAACTGTAAAAAGTGAAATAAAACAAAGCAGTGATAAAGCCAAACTAAAAAGTGGAGACTAGGTTTCTGTTTAAGGCATCTTAGTAAAAAGCAGGAGGCTTGAGTCCAAATCCCAACATTATCTCAGATTTACTGGGTGACCTTGGACAGGTCACCCAGGCCCTGATTTAACACAAAGGGCTCTATAGACCTTCATTTTGGCAGTAATGCCATCCTGAACAGGAATGGGATTACTTGTACATGTGCTTAAGGGTTTTGCTAAACAATGGCTTTAATCTCTTCACGCATTAGTTCCTTGTCTATACAAGCATCTGTAAGACTACCTCTTGCTCACTCGACCCTCTTTTTAAGGTTTCCAGTCTTTTATGGCCTGGATTGTTTTTTGCTATGTGTTTGTGACTATAACACTGTAGTCCAGCATGCTGGAACTGTATTTAGGGTCAGGGCCGCTAGACACTCTTGCAAGAAAAAGAATAATTAACGACCCTTGCCAAGAAGCTGGGTTTAAAAATATTTGCAAAACTGCAGCATTTGCCCCATAGTACCCACATGTTGTCTGCTCTGGCACTGCTACAGTAATATTTTTGGGTGTAAAACTCAGTTGCACAATTGCTCAGTGGCCACCTGTTGCTAGAGCCAGCCTAACAGGAATGAAAACACATTCAGAGCTTGTCTCAGTGCACTGTGCACCCAGTGCTGGCATCAAGCATCAGCTCACAAGAAGATGAAGGCTTTTAGTTGTCTGAAGGGGTTTATGTGTTGTTTCTGATGACTCAAGAATAGAAATCTGATTTAAAAGACTGGCTTAGCTACCTAAGAATGTGAAATGCTCAACAGGTTACTGTGTAGTAAAGTAGTGAATTTAGAGCCTGTTACTTCCATTATGGTAACAGCATATGTGCGTGCCCTAGTTCCCTGAGTAATGTAAGAGAGTCCTCACTAAAATACCATATATGGGTAATTAATACATTAAATACATTTAAAACTAAAGGTACAATATATAAATATGCATACTAATAGCCTATGATGTATATCAACCCATAATTTGTAGGATTTTTGTTTTTCTTTCAGACTTCATTATTGATTAGTGGGTTGGTAATGTCATATCTGGAAGCATGAAAGCCTGGGATACTTAACAAATTAGATGAAATGTACAGTCACTGAGACAACTTTTTGGTGAAACCTTTCTGTTGAAAATTTCAAGTAATTAACCTGTAACCTTCTCAATGGAAGGGCTTGGTTTAGAATGTCACCCAGTGATGTTCTTTTTCTTTAATTAGTTTACAAATAGTTGATGCCTTCCTTTTTGGTAATTCAAAAATGAAAAAATCATGTTTCTGATTTGAAATTTTTCTTTTATATTCAGATTTACACTATATTATGCAAAAAAAAAATGAATAAGCAGTAACAAAGTAAGTGGTAGGCTTAAACCTGTATATCATATTTTATTTGTAAACATTTCAGGAAAATAAATTTGGATGCTGGATGTAATGTGCAGATGATCTTCTTGATGGTCTTTATAGTTGTAAGCTTGTTTGTTTTTAGTATCCTGCCTAAGGATGCTAGGAAAGCTAAGCTTTTCCAGTATAAGAACTTCACTAGGAATTGGAATTACACCTACAAATAACTTGCCTGAACCACATCCTCAATTAACATTAATGTAAGAAAAGGAAGAGATGCTACTAAGAAAGACAAGTGAAAAAGTATGATAAGTCTCAAGAATTATATCTGTGAGGCACCAGTGATGGGGAACATGAAAGCTGCTAGATCTGTCTTGTATCTCTCTACCTGAACATGATCCTTAGGTGAAATGGTGTGATTTCTGTCCTGAAGAGTGAAGAATGATATATCTATATCTATCTCTCTAGATAGATATCTATAGATATAGATATCTACATATTTTGTCTCATTGGGAAAACGTAACTAAGGAAGACACTAGATTAACATCAGAATAGGAATAAATTTTCTTGTCCAAAGTTTTGAATTCATTCAACATGACATGAATGTGATAATTCTTGAAGCAGGTAAGAATCAAGCCTGTCGTGTCAGATATTGTAGAGAACTTAACTGCAGAATTAAAAATCTCTTATCTTTAATATTAATGACCTACTGAACGGGGGTCAAGTTGGAAAGCTAGTTTACTGATTAAACAGTGCCTGACATAGCTTTAGCTAAATTAATACAAAGAATGTCCATCTTTTCCTGCTGCATTAATTCTACATGCCCTACCATTTCCTACCATACCCTGTAGCTGTGTTCTCTTTAACATACTCTTTTTGAACACTGCTGTACTGTTCATGTACTTGAGTAATTTACTGGCAAAATCATCTGCCGTTTTGCTGGTGGGGAAAAACAGAGTGCCAAGTGATTTTTTGATTTTCCCCATTGCCCTGTTTCAATTCTAGTTTAGCACTATAAAATATCACAGCGTCAACTGTATGTGTGTATGTACATATAGTAGCTGCACTGTACATCTCCCTTTTCCATTTAATGAGGGTTGCAATATGCAGCAGTTGAGTAAGTGCTGTATCTCCCCTTTGTAGCTAGTCCAGGTAGGACAGAAGAGTAGTGCTTTATTCTTGTCTTCTGATGGGGTACTCAAGTGACAGAGCTTTGTATATATTATCAAAATCCCTGTATTCCCGGCATAGCTATGATTCCATTGAAAATAATGTCTTTGCTTTGTCCTTGAGCAGACTCAAATTAAAACAGAACTAAAAAAATCTCTATTAAAAGCATTTCAGAGCCTGAACCCAGGAACCTTTAAGCCCCCACACAAAACTCTCTTACTTAAGCTAAACACGCAACTGCACCAGATGGTAGTTAGAATAAGCTGCTATTCTGTGTGTGGACTACCCAGAAAAGAGGAATGAGAAAGGGGGTTAAAAACCCCTATCTTAAAAGTATATTATGAAGGCAGGAGATTAATGTACAAAATTTTTGAATGACTCTCTGGGTATGCCTACGCTCTTCTTAAAACGTGGTCTCAAGAGAAATACAGAAGTGCGTTGTGGTGGCTTACAAGGCTGCCTAATGCAGCCACCAGTCTGCTATGGCATGTAACACCCATGGTGAGCTGAAGGGCGGCTTCAGGCCATGGCAGGAAGAGTGCTTCTGTGGGTGGCTATCTCATGGTTGGTCAACATGTTCTTGAGTGTCACAGGGGGCAGTCCAGAACAGGTGATATTTCTTCCCATTCCCTGAAAGTAGTTCATTTAGGGAAGAAATTACATAAAACAAAGAGAGGCCTCAGCAATAATTTCACTCAGTGGAAGTACATCTGTTCTGAGAAGAGAATAGTGCTTCAAAGACAGGGCATCTGAGAAAATTATTCTTGATTTCTTTGGATCTGTTGGGCCTAGAAATGTAATTGCTCTGTATTCTACTGACAGGACAACTCTAAGATTGATACAGAGTTTTCAGCACTCATGGTGTCAGCTAAGATTTTCAAAAACATAGGCAGTTTTAATCAAGGAAATGAACAAATGAAATCACAACTCCTTTACAAATAGATCCAAGTGGATATAGTGCCACTTTTTGCTAGTTCACAAACATTTAATTTCTGGAGGAAGAGGCAGCTTTCTTTTTTCTGTGTGTTGAGCAGCAATTTCCTTGTACTGATTGATAAATGTGTACAGAATGCCCCACTCTTCTAAAACTCACCCAAAGGGTGTTTGGTCTCCTAAATTTGTGGCTAGTATGGTTCTTCTAAAACCCATTAAGATTTCCAAAATGTCTTGGGGATATGAGTAACTGAAAGAATGTCATATCATGTAAAATGGAGTTCATAAAATGTATTTTGTTTGTACATGTGATTGTGTTGTCCAGAAATTCAGGAACATATGCATTTTAAAAGCTCTTGCATTAACTGTTTTAGTATTATCAGGGAACAATACTTTTAACAAAACAAATGCTAAATCACTCTTTGTTGAAAAAAGCTTTTTTCAATTTAATGCTTTGTTCTGTGTTGTTGTTTCTGTGCAGATTAACTGCTTTATACGATGTGTTTAAACAGTACCAGATTTCTTCCCTCCTCTAAAATATACACTTAATATCTCATGGTTACTGCCAGTTGTATGTCGTACATTAACTCTTGTGTACAGCAGTGTATATAAAACTGCGTAAACCAGTGTCTGCCTCCACATGGAGACCTCAGCAAACTGTGTGACTCTGCAACAGTTTGAAGTTGTCTTCTAATAAGGAGTACATATTGCTCTGTAAATAAATTTCACATTAAGCATTCTAACCGAGCTTGATGGTGGTACAGAGATGAGTCAGTGAATTTTGGGTGAGAACTTTCTGTTTAGATTTATTTAGAATGAGATGGCTTTGAATTGCAAAGAAGGCTTGATCCTGAAATGAAAAACAGTCTATTTCTACATATTTAATGGGAGAAAACTGAAATGGAAGTGCATTGAGTGACTTGGAAGTAGAGCCAACTAGAATGTTAGATAAGCTTGCCCAGGGTTCAGTTTGGGGTTGACCCTGCTTTGAGCAGGGAGTTGGGCTGGGTGATCTCCATCCAGAGGTCCCTTCCAGCCTACACAATTCTATGATATAAATAGCAAACAGAAGTTTGATAGTTAAAGCATGAAACGCTTATTAAACAACATTTTTTTTGCCTTTTTGGTTGTCAGCTCTGCACTTCTGTGGGAGCTAGGATTCCTTGGGTATCAAGAAGATGTAGATGGTGGGCTGCACTACAGAGCTACCATGTGGGCTGTGTTACTCCGCTACCCTGCAAGATGCCCCTGTAAAGTCACTCAGGAGTCTCTGCATCTTGCTCCAGGCATACACAAGGAGCTGTCATCTGCTTGGCCTTGCATTTGAGCAAATACACCCCACTGGAAGGTGTGCAGCACAGGCAGAGCCACGTGGCTCTGCCCAGAGCAGTTTGGATGTAGCAGGGTGCTCCAGCTCCAGCGCAGTGCCAGCCTTACAGGATGGCAGCTGTTTTCTCTGAAGAGATGCTTATAGGCCTGCCTACGTACTGTTCTCTCCATTAGTTCTGGGAACAGCATGAAGACAAATCCCATGCCATGACACAGCACAGAGCCAGTGTTGGTCTTTGGGGTTTATTAGCATGGGCTCTGTTCAGGGCAAACATGGCAGTACTGCTCGTTAACCACAACTGGCAGCGAATGCAAGATGTTTTCAGCACAGAGATAGCGTCTGTAGAGAGCCAGGCCATGTGTTGTTGTGTTCATGGCATGATGGATCTGTGCTGCAGATGAACTGCCCATGATAATTAGGTGACTGCACGCCTCAGCTATTGATTTTATGTTTGTGACAGAGGGAGCCCAGGCTCAAACCCAAGCTCCTCAGTCATGTACACTGTCCATACGTTGGCTAATCCTCTGGTTCAAGTCTAGATCCATCTGACTTCGTCTTCAGGCTTGGAGCATGCAAATGGCATGCTTCACATCAAACTGAGGAGACTGTAGTCATCACAATCCCAACTAGTTTGAACAATGCAAGTTGGCAATGTTGAGTGTAAATATCAAGGTAATGCAGATTTTAACATTTCACAATTGTCTGGAAATGTAAAGCTGTTTTAAAGCCTGGATTTGCCATTGTGACAGCCAGCAAAGAGTTAAAAGAAGAGTTTGTTGAATTATTGCTTTTCGTGTTGATAAAAATGATGTTTTTCGCTGTTGCTCTTCCTCAGTTTAATTAGCTGATCTCTGACAGCTGTAAAACTGACTTGGAAAGGCAGAAACTTACAAACATATGGAGGAAATGAAGTAAGAGAGGTAGGTTCTATTAGCTTTGCAACCTTGAAGTGCAAGTAAACCAGAAAAAATGTTACATTTCTTAATTATGGGAAATACATCCCTAGTTAATAAAACAGCTTTTGGTCCTTAATCTATTCTGATCAATGAAAACACACTTTTCTGGGTAAAAATTTAATTCCAGTTTCAACCTAAAATGGAACTCATATCATAAATTGAACAGTTGTCTAAAATGAATTAGTTTGTAATTTTTAAACAAGGGATTGTACAAAATCTAAGAATTTGAATAAATCTATACTACATAATCAAGTAATAATACTAGTATATTTGCAGTGAAAAGTAAAAATAAGATTTAAAATAATTATTTAAGTGAAAATATTTTTCTTGACATTTTAAACTATGGTTGGAATCAACATAATTCTAATCAATCTACTGCGGTTCCTTGCATAGATGGAGAGCTTTTTCATTTGTCACTTCTGTAGATTTTTCATGTTGCAACAAAGACAGAACTTTAAAACATGTATTTGTAATGTCCCCAGAACTCAGAAAAAAAGTAGTTTACTTTTAAAAGACCATTTTCGTTTCAAAGTGACGGCAGTCTTTTAAATTTGCATTTATTGGATTTCACTTCTGTTTGAACGCTAATGTCTGAGGAGTCTAACTACCAAATCTTGTTTGCTTCTAGTTGTTTTATTGCCAGATATTCAAGAATCAGAAATAATAAATCTCTTGACAAGTATTACAGTTATATTAATCCTGAATACTCTAAAAGTGATAAAATTTAGCAAAATATAATGAGGTTATAAAATAGAATACCTTTAAAAGAATGAATATAGCATGAATATATGACCTAGGGAAAATATTATTTAACATAAAAATAAGGACATTGGTATGTAGATTTGAATTGTAAACAACTAGTGAAAAATAAAATCTTAAATATTAGCACAATGTTTATAATAAATACTCAGAGATTTTGATCTGGATCTGAATCTCTGGAGATGTTAGCCCCCATTTTCCTCTTCAAAAGTTGATTGACATGTAAATATAGGGTGTAATCTCTGTTGTGCTCTCTATTGAGTCGATAATTATTCTGTACTGTTGTTCAGCACAGTGTCTAGCTTTCTCTGTAGAGAAAACTGTGTGAAAGAGCTCCCAAATCCTGTAATTATTGAACTTCACACCAGACTGATAATTGGAATCAGAATGAATCTACTAGGAGTATTTGCAACAGTAAATGTATGTTGGGAGCTTATTTGCTCATGTGGGTGAGCAGGCACTGTAAGGCAGAGCTGATCCAAAAGTTCTTAGAAGTATGAGTGAAACTGATTTTTTTCACGCCAAGGATGATAAAGAAAGGTTTTCTTTGTCCTCATCACTAGTGGCAGCAAAATTATTATTATTTTTTTTTGCTGATAGCTTGGGTTAGGGAAGCTTGAAGGGAGCGGTGGGTGAAGCAGAGCAAAGCTGGTGCCCAGATCACCAGGGAAAAGCTCTCTCCAGGCTCTCTGCTGGTAGATGCAGCCACACACTTTGTGTCTGTCTAAGGCAGACCATCTTATTATGACAGCTTTAAATGTCTCTATGGAAGAGATTCCTTCAGACTGCTGCAATGAAGATGTGCATATACATCAAAAAAGCTTACGAGGAATTTGTTATGTATTTTGTTTAAACTGTTCTGAAAGGGGGGAAGAAAATTGCTGATAATTTTAAGGGTTACGTTTGAAGTTATGCTAATTGCAATTTTCCAACACTGGTTCCTAGACATGTTATATTTCTGTGAAGTACTGTTGCCAGAGCTGTTCAACATTTTTGTGTAGTGTTCTCCCTGAATTCCAAAGAGAAAAAAAATAGTAAGGAGAGAGAATTTTTTTACCTATTTTTGTTTTCTTTTGTTTCTAGATGATAAATATATCAAATCATTTTTAAGAAAAGAAGGTGGGAGCTGATGCCCAGAATTTCACGCTCAGGTTTTATCTTGGGATGTAGGAAGGTGACAAGCAAGGCAAGCAACAGCAAAAATATTTAGCAATCTCTTTCTTCCCTTTGCCAAATTATTGCTCTTTTTTTCTGTATTGATTTTCTGTCCGGTCACTGCTGCTGGCCTCATCTGCATGAACAAGAACTCCTTGTTTGACGTAAATATCTCTGAAATGCTCAACATTAACAGTGATGGAAAAACAAAACAAAACAAAACAAAACTTGATACAGTAGGAAGGAATGTTCTTTTTATTGTTAGTGTTTGAGATGGAAAAGATGAAAGTTTTCTTTTTCTCTGCTTAGGGAAGCATCAGCAGTTAAAGAATACAAATTCATCTGCAGATGGAAATAGCAGCTCTGAGGAGTCTGAGGTACTGCACCTCTTAAACTGCTCCGTTTCCCGGACTTAGGAACCCTTGGGAAAGGGCAATGAAGAGTACATCCTCTATTAATCAGATTGTTGAAAGTACATCAGTGAGTAAGGAACTCTTTCACGCATCTTAGACCCGAGCAATTACTGAGCTCATCACCCTTTATCAAATGCATTTTTCTTCAGATACTGAAATAAAACTGTGACAGGGGTCATTAAAATATTAGTCTAAGACAGTGTAGTTTTTATAATACCATCTAATATATCTTCAGAAACTAAGGATGGCTACTGTTGTGATAAACCTTAACTTATATGTCTCCTGATTTGGTTATGTATTTAACTTTAAAATTTTTGAATTACATTGTAGCAGTTTGCATTTCCTTTTCATTTTTTTCTTTTTCTTCTTTCTTTCTTTCTTTTTTTCTTTCTTTCTTTCTTTCTTTCTTTCTTTCTTTCTTTCTTTCTTTCTTTCTTTCTTTCTTTCTTTCTTTCTTTCTTTCTTTCTTTCTCTTTCTTTCTTTCTTTCTCTTTCTTTCTTTCTTTCTCTTTCTTTCTTTCTTTCTCTTTCTTTCTTTCTTTCTCTTTCTTTCTTTCTTTCTCTTTCTTTCTTTCTTTCTCTTTCTTTCTTTCTTTCTCTTTCTTTCTTTCTTTCTCTTTCTTTCTTTCTTTCTCTTTCTTTCTTTCTTTCTCTTTCTTTCTTTCTTTCTCTTTCTTTCTTTCTTTCTCTTTCTTTCTTTCTTTCTCTTTCTTTCTTTCTTTCTCTTTCTTTCTTTCTTTCTCTTTCTTTCTTTCTTTCTCTTTCTTTCTTTCTTTCTCTTTCTTTCTTTCTTTCTCTTTCTTTCTTTCTTTCTCTTTCTTTCTTTCTTTCTCTTTCTTTCTTTCTTTCTCTTTCTTTCTTTCTTTCTCTTTCTTTCTTTCTTTCTCTTTCTTTCTTTCTTTCTCTTTCTTTCTTTCTTTCTCTTTCTTTCTTTCTTTCTCTTTCTTTCTTTCTTTCTCTTTCTTTCTTTCTTTCTCTTTCTTTCTTTCTTTCTCTTTCTTTCTTTCTTTCTCTTTCTTTCTTTCTCTTTCTTTCTTTCTTTCTTTCTTTCTTTCTTTCTTTCTTTCTTTCTTTCTTTCTTTCTTTCTTTCTTTCTTTCTTTCTTTTTCACTTTTGCTGATTTAATTGCTTGTTTGTCACTGTCCTTCTCTGAAAAGTTGTTTTCTCTTCCCAGTGTTCCACCACTTTTTCTGTTGTGGTGCATTCAGGCATGCTGTTGTCCTAGAGGCATTATCTGTTTATGCAGAGTTGAGCATATTTTATCACTTGGCATAAAAAACACTGATGATAAAGTGGCAACATCTTAGATTCTCATACCCTCTCATCATCTGAACTTATATCTATTTGTAAGTATTAAGGTAGTTAATTTGCATATTGAGTTGTCAAAAAAAAATGCAATCATTAGTGTGGGGTAGCTGCAATGCAAGAATATTAGGCAAATACTAAACGAATATTGTTCTTTCACATGTGCAGGTTATAGGTGTGGCTACTGCCACACCTTCCTTGCCATGCATATGCTTCTACTGTTACACCAAAATAAGATTTGGGAACAGTATGAGGGAAAGGATACCTCTGGGGTAATATTGGATCAAAAATAAAAATGTTGAATTTATGATGGGGAGAAGGTGATGGAAAAAAACCTGGCTGGGTGGCTGGGCCCAAAGAGTAATGGTGAATGGAGTTAAATCTAGTTGGAGGCTGGTCACTAGTGGTGTCCCCCAGGACTCAGCATTATGACCAGTTCTCTTCAATATCTTTATCAATGATCTGGACGAGGGGATCGAGTGCATCCTCAGTAAGTTTGCAGATGACAACAAGTTAGGTGCATGTGTTGACCTGCTCGAGGGTAGGAAGGCTCTGCAGGAAGATCTGGATAGGCTGGACTGATGGGCCGAGGCCGACTGTATGAAGTTCAACAAGGCCAAGTGCCGGGTCCTGCACTTGGG
>VXAA01005254.1:56202-70429 GCA_013399115.1 Anseranas semipalmata | reverse complement strand
CCCCCCCCCCCAAAAGCAGAATGAAGACTTAGAACAAAATGCATTTGAAATATAAAATTCTGTACAAGCTTTCCAAGGTTATTTTGACTGATATTGAGAATTCCAGCTGAAGATATATAAGTGAAAAGCAGTTTAGTATTGGCATTACTTGCAACCATAGCTACAATATTATTAGTACATGATACATGCTGAAAAACAATCTCAAACAAAAATGTTTTTGCAAACTATGACGGTTTGCTCCAGGCGAAGGGGTAAGCAGTTTGTCTGACCTGTAGGTTCACCATTTTACCATTTACAGGCAGAAGTGCATGGTCTCTGTTTGCAAATGCATGGAGTTCTGTTGAGTCCACACACTCTCTGAATAGTTCATTCTTCCTCTTGTGAATGCAGATTATGACATTGCACAGTTAATACAATAATATAATTTTTGAAAGAGAAATATATGTTATTTATCGATAAAACTTTAATGAAAAGTGGTATTCTGAAAAGAAGCTATATTCCAAAAATCTCAAAACTAAACCTTGAACTATGAAGTTAGGGTACAATGTATAGTTTTTAATTTATATGTATATAACGTGCCAATGTATGTATAGATTTTAACACCAGGAAGAGCTATGAAACTGTGATGAGCATTAAAGATGAAACAAAATTAAATAGAATTTAATCTTAGCCTGTCTTGACATGAAGACTTTAAAAACAGAGAATTCATATATTTTGGTCCCAGTGCATAAGGACCCCCAATCTTAAAAATGTGCATCTCATTTCTTATTTACTGTGTCTAGCTTTATTTCATATCATAAACTTTAGTTGTATTTTTTCTTTTGTTCCTGTCTGCCTAAACTGATATAATTGCTCCCCTAAAACATTTTTATTGACTGAAACTACTTTATCAGCTAACGAATCAGCAAAGCACTAACCCACCTTCTTAACATAAAGGATCTTGAAATCAATGGGACTTTAATTAAATAGATGTTTGAGGGCTTCATTGAACTGGGACCTTGAGTTATCACATCTTGAATACGTTACGTATTTTTTGTTACTGTGGCTTTGTCTTATCACAGAAAGGATCAGCTGAGATTGTTTGGTGTTCTGTGTCACTGCTACAAATAAATAAATAACTTCTGTCTCTCTGTCCCTCTTTGGAATTTTTCTTCACTTCCAAAGTTCAATGGTTGTTTTCTACTGAGTGCAATTTTTAAAACTATGGGCAGCACTGAACACATCCAAATGATCTCAGTACTTGTACAGGTCAGAATCAGTCAGGGTAAGCTGAGTGTTGCTTGAGCATTATCAGTGAGAGGCTACTTTCTGGGATCATGGTAACTTCATGTTTTTGTTA
The DNA here is from genome assembly GCA_013399115.1 of Anseranas semipalmata. Classification (NCBI taxonomy): domain Eukaryota; kingdom Metazoa; phylum Chordata; class Aves; order Anseriformes; family Anseranatidae; genus Anseranas; species Anseranas semipalmata. The sequence continues at coordinate 69,090 of VXAA01005254.1, read as the reverse complement.
CTTTGTGTGTCTTTTGTTCTACAGTGTATTGGAAAACCCTACTAATGCAGAGAAAACTGTGTTATTAAGAGGAAAGTATTGTTGCTTTGAAATGGGTTTTAGAAAGTGAAGAATCGATATGAAAACACCTGAGTGTAAGCAAGAAATGTGAGTGCCTAAAAATAGGCACCCAATGCCATTTTAGAAGATGTATCTGAGACCCCTATGTGGAACTGATATGCTACTAACTCTGTGGAAGAGCCTTTCTTGTACAATAGGTGGCATCCAGGTAGACCCTAAGGCATCTTGAATGGCCTTAGGCCCATGACACAAGTACTACTTCTTTATACAAATCACACCCAGCTATGCCAGAGCTTTCCAACTAATTTTGCTGTTTTCTGTGATTAGCATCACATATGAGAATCCAGACAACGCCCCAGTTCAGACAAATGGGATAATATTCTTATCTCCTCCTGATATTGGCTTGATTTGTGTAATGTACTTTCAAATAATCTCATATCAATAATTATTTGTTCTTCAAAACCCCAAGCTTTCCTCAAGGGAAATATTCACAATAGTATACTAGCCTTCATCTGAAGCTCTCAATTTGACACCTTTACCACATTTGTTCATATGTAGACTCAGGTATAGAAAAGGTCTTTGTAGGACCTTGGTGTTGTCTCTAAAATAACAACTGTCTTTAAACAGTTATTGATGCATTAGAAAGATCAAAGCTGACACAAGAATCCGTTTAAACAATAGAATCAAATTTTGAAAAGCCTTTTATAGACTAAAAGTTCTGTGATGACTACTGCTGCGCAAGTAGCTCTTTGTTTTGAGTTTAGCCAAATGTCATACTTGCAATGACCTTTAGCATCTGTATTTGTTTAGATGTGGCTATTTCCAGCAGCTGCCCGGCCCTGTGCTTACCTTTTTCCTCCCTCTTTGTGTTCTAATTTCTAAAAGAAATATGTTACTCATTGTTGATGTTGGTTGACCGTTCCTAACATTTTATAGTTTCTGTTTCTATTTCATTACTTCTGTATATAACCCCAAGCATTGTGCTTGCTAATTTTGAGCTCCCCTCTTCTACCTTGGGTTGAATTCTGTGAGTAATGTGCAGCTGAAAATTTGTGTACTGTATGCCACACATCTTCCATGCACTGCTTCTACTTCTACCATATGCTGGATTTTATTAATAAAACTTCAACAAGGAACAGTGACTTACTGTTCAATGTTTACCATTACTTCAGATCAGTAGGTAAGGTGTGGGAGACTCTAGTGCCATCATGTATCTATATTTCTCATAGAGAAGAACATATGATTAAAAATTACAGAAATCATGGGTACAGATGTACCTCATGTTCCACTTGTCTTTTTCCTGTCTGGCCATCGTCTGCTTCTGTAATAAGAAATGAATTAGGAATCTGTTGACTCTTAGATGAACGTTTCAATATAACATTAAAACCATTTATTGTCTTTGACTATGTAATACTTGAGAGCAGTTTTGTTTAGAGAAAAGAAATCTGAGGACATGTAACTAATATTCAAATGTGTGAACAAAAAGTACTGCAGAGAGAAAGGGAATATGTTGTTCTTTTTGTCCACTAGGAATATGACAGGACATTGAGATAACAGTGTCTACTAAGATGTAAGCACTGAATGTTTTACTGTGGTTGAGGAGTTTATACTGTCTCTCTTTTGTATGAATTCTTGAACGTCTAAGAAGAAGTGGTCTAATGCTACTGCACTTTCTACAGTGACACAATTGCAATGACAATTATGCAAACAATAATACAATCTTTCCTTTTTACAGCTATCTGTCCTGATGAAACCTGTGGGAGCTCAACAAAGAGCTCTACTTCTCTTACAGATTCACAGCTGGCCCATTAGCTCCAAAAGTTCTTTGAGGGAGTCAAAGAACAGACTGAAAAAGCAATATGGGAGATTCTAGTTCTATCATGAGAAAGGTCTGATTTGTGTCTGCATAGCAGACAACTTGATTTTGGCTAGATTTGGCTAAAGGTCAGGCATTATTCAAATATGAAGAGCTTGGAAAACTGTGCCAAAGGGTTATAGAGCAGTTTTCTGCATGAAGTATTCAGGTCATTAATTTTTTTTTCCCTTATAATGGATTTTTCTTTACGACCCTTGCCTAATTCTCTTTATGTTACCATGTTACTCTGCTATTCTTCACTGCTGTACATCATCTGCATCTTACAATACCAAAAATTCAGCTAGTCTTTTTGGCTAAAACCGTCCCATCAACTTTTTAGGCTAGCCCAAGGAACAACAAGAGGATCTCCTTAAGCAAAGGAAACACTATTGCTTGTGCCAGTTCTGTGAATGGTCAGGTGAATGACTAGTCACTGAGGGAATGACTAGCCAAGATGAGGAACCATGTCAATAGTGCCAATGCACTTCCAGTGTATGCTCTATCATTATTTACAGATTGTCTCTATGAAAAAGAGGGAACATGCATGTGCAGAACTGTCCTTCAGTAGAGGAGTGGCCCACTGAGCATATTTTGGATATTCATAACTTGGGCATGATGAACTGCAAAGAAGCTGCCAACTTATTTCAATAGGCCAGAGGACTTTCAGAAAGCAGTGAAAATTAGCTGCCCCCATCTCTATTATTATGAGGTGATTAGCTGGAGAAAAGAGGCTCCTTGTTCTTTTTGTAGTCCCATGAAGAGATCACCTTCCAAGGAGTCTGTTCCACTGGAAGCTGACATTTCAATTAAATCTTTCCCTTAGGTAGTGCCAGATACATCTCCTGCTTGAGTTGTATTTTTTGTTTTTGTTTTTATTTTATTTTATTTTATTTTATTTTATTTTATTTTTATTTTTATTTTATTTTTATTTTATTTTATTTTTGTCATCCACATGCCACCCTCAGATTGTGCAGAAATAAATGTTTCTGTTTAGGGTTAGAAAGAAAAACTTTCAAATGTGACCTAAGTGTAACTGATACACTGTGGTCTCCTTAAGTCTGTAATCACGTGAAACAATGATCTGAGGGTGGAAATTTACTATCCCTGCATCACTTCATTAGGTCATCACAAAAGAATCGAAGCAGAAAACAGAGTTTCTTGCAGGTGGGTAGTGGGGTCCATCCCAACCATCTCCAACACCTTTGTTTGTTTTTCTGTCTCGGTAGTATCATGCAATAGCTGCATAATGAAATAGGAATTACTAAAATCCTGTACAGAGATATCACAACATGTAATATGTCTCCATATATTTGTACATTTTTAATAGCACTTAAATGTGCTACCTAATTCTTGCACATTTGCATTTGCGTGGTAACTGTCAGTTGCAATCTTGCTGAGCTCAGGGAGGTGGGCATGTTATCAGCTTGGGCTGAGCGCAGAAGGCGCACACAGGAGATAGTTACAAGGTCCTTTACACAGTAATGGGCAATGTTTATGTTCTCTCTGATGTTCTTGGCTTGATAATATGATTTTGGTTGTGAATAAGCTATTCTGGTCTTTTGTATAATATAATTCTCTTAAACCTTTGTTGTGTTATGGGTGTGGGAACACAGACCCCCACCTCCCACCCTGACTTATTAAGAAATATTCTTTTGAGGATTCTGTGGATTAAAAACATTACAACCAACACTGCTGCAAACATTAGCTATGTGAATGTCAGATAGTTGTGATGGAGCATGGAAAGAAGACTGCAATGATGTTCAGTAGAAGGGCATAAGGAAGCAGATGGAAAAAGAAAAGAAAAACAGGAAAAAAGTACAGATGTAGAATTGAAAGAGAAGGAGATAGGGGAAAATATAAGGAAAGGATCAAAGAATGCAACACAGTGATTCTAAAACACCACCACATTTTCCCCACCAAATAGTGCTAGAAGTTTCTGAATAAATATCACACAATAATTTAAAAGAAAAAATGTAGGTTCTTTATCTCTGAATTGATATTATTTCCTTCTGCTATATCATGGGAGTCCTGTTGCAGTTTGAGGAGAATATATATTTTTCCCAGTTTGAAGACTATAATGAAAAATATAAAGTGGTAATTGAGTTCAATTTCCCTGCCTTAAAAATGAACTGTAAGTATAGTAGGACTCTTTCCCCATCTATTCACTTTGGTTTAAACTCAGTTCCAGCTTGCCATACATCTTGCTATACTATCAAACTATCTTTAGAGAATAAAGTAATTTCCTACCCTGAAAGCATTCTAGAAGCTCTAAAACTTTCTACTGTACCTAGATATACCTATTTTATGAAAGACTAGTCTGTGTATCAAGGCTGCATTGGTGCTTGCTGTAGGAACTTCCTATGTTTAACTGTATTAGATTGGGGAAACAAAGCATACAATTGAAAACATCGCTACTTTTGGTTACCTTCAGGCAGGTAAAATTGATGTAATGCCACTTCTGAAAGGTTGTCACAGAATATTTCCTCTTTTGGTTCGAACAGTCTGCTCTTCGGGGATTTTTCCAGTTGCAGTGCATCGTGCTTCCTTTGCTAGAGAATATTACTTTTCCATACTTGTTTCAGATGGAGCCATTATGTTTGAATAGTTATTTAAAATACTTAGTGGTGGGCTCTGAAATCATTAGGATGTCTTTTTGTCTGACCTGTGAGTCCGTAACTACTAAAGAAATCATGACAGTGAATTTGACACTGTGAGTTGACTTAGAATTCGGTTTTGTTTTAACACTTCCTGTTCTTATGGATTTTTTATTTTCTGTAGACTTATGTGGAGATGCTGATGCTACTCTTTGTACACATATAGTGAGTTTTCTACCTTAAGCTGACTAAAAATGTCTTGTAAAGAAATCAGAACACAACTCTTATGTAGGCACACTGGTGCTCCCCGAGTTTCTCAGTGATTTAAGAATCTGGAAGATAGTTCAGCTTTCAATCTGAGAATAAAGTAATTTACTTTACCTGTTTTTAACTCATTAAGTGCTCCTCTACCCCAGAGGTTTGTATCACGTTTATGGGAAGATTTCATAAGTATTAATTACTCTAATCCAGTGGAGCTTTTATTACTGAACATTTTTGTGGACTATATGTTATTTAAAAAGGCTCCCTTGCCTTGCCTTGCCTTGCCCTTCTTTGCCTTTCCTTGCCTTGACTTGCCTTTCTTCCCCGTTTCCCCCTTTCCCCTCCTTTCCTTTCTCCCCCTTTCCCAATTTAATTCCTGCAGAAAATGTGACTCTGTCTGTGTGCCAGCAAATTGAACGGTACCTGGGCCAGAATGTCCTGGTCACTAGGACGTGATTGTCCATGCTGCAAAAGGGATTAAACCGTCCCTTAGCATGCTTTTGGCCCTACTAGCTAGGGACTTCTACCAATTTCCGGCATAGTCTGGGAGTAAGCATGGGTCAGGAACCATTGCTGTTTGGTAGTTTGGATCCATTCATGCTTCTGGAGGGTGATAACATTTAATTGTACGAACAAGGGCCACTCTGGGCCACCTGGCTTTAGGAACCTGGCTGTTTCCTAGTCTCACTGTTGAAGAATGGGTTGGAGGAAATATGTGCTTTACCAGTTGTTGCCTGTATTTCCAGGAGGATCGTTCTGGGACAAACATGAAGCAGAAACAGATGTAAAGTGTTCAAGAAGGAAGGGCAGATTTCTGAGGAATCTGTCAGTTTGTGCCAGAGGCAATCCTGAGCCAGAAACAACAGGTAGACATTGTGAACTTGGATCCAAGCTAACATGACAATAAATACACAACCCAAGGCTATCTAATGTGGCTTTTGTCACATGAGGGCCTATCAGCTCTTGTCTTCAAAACTGATCTCTTCATACACCATAGTTTAAGCTCTTGGGACACCTTGGGTTGAAATCCATTGCCTCAATGTAACTATCCAGACCTTTGTAGCTACAAATCCAGAAGTATGCAAATGTCGCAAAGCCTTGTGTTGTACCTGCTTTCAGCGTGTCTTAGAAACACAATGGTGTCCTAAATAAAAGGTCACCACATAACATTTTACACAGTTGAACCATGTCTTTCATGCCTTCTACTCATGCATGAACCCGTGGTGCTCTCAGAAATACGCTGGACAAATGCAGTCTTGGTATACTTTTAAGGACATGGAATTCAACTCAGCTTTTAACTCATAACAGGAAAATTTTTTTACTCTCAATATGCTTTGGGCATTCACAAATAAGTGTTGCATATAATATTAATCTCTTGTGCCAGAAAGAATCAGAGTGCGTTGGTGTGTTCGGCCTTTTACATTTCCCTTTGATTGGCTGAATATACTACTTTAGCCCACATAACTCAGTAGGGAACTTGCTAGCTTCCAAAAAAAGTGGAAAACTGTGCTGAATGCTAATTTGCTATGTGTAGATAAGAACATACACCCTATTTTGGAATTTACACTTGTGAAAGAAGAAAGCTGTATTCAGCAATGGAGATGAGGGACATTGTGAAAATGAGGCCAGGTTTTAACAAATGGAACTAGAGCTTTGGATAAACTGTGTAATTAGAAGAAGCTATGAATCTCATTTTTAGCACAAATGCCAGGGAGAACCCTCTGTCCTTTCCCATAGAACCTCCTCTTCCCCAGTCCACAAATGCGTGTACATATTTTGAAAGAGTTGCCACAGGCTGTTATTAAGAACCTTAGGATATGAACTGGGGACAAGAAAGCTCCCAGCATTGTCCGTAAGCCTTGCATTAGCAAATGAAAACTGCAGATAACATACCATTATCAAGTAAATGCATACTCTCACCATCACTGACTGGAGACCTGAGAAGGCATGCAATTACCACTGTGTTCACAGTTTGTGTTTCAAGTGTGTAATTATCTTTCCAACCCTCTACACAAATGTGTTTCGCAGTACTTTAAAGGTGTTTAATGAACATTTCCTGACATATATAAAATTCAACAACTATCAGAACAATTTCATAAAATAATTTGGTTTTGTTTGTATGTTGAGAAACTTTAATCTAAAAACATAAGAAAAAGACTTCTAATCTTTTTTTTTTTTTCGTTAAATGTAAGATCTCAGAATCTTTCTGATATTTTTCTGATATGAACACAAAACATATAAAAATTAATTAAAGACCGGATGAATCCTGAGTGTCCAGAGGTTATTGATGGGTATTTTCAAAATTTCTCCATAGAGAGGAATGCTTGTTCTGGTAAGATATAACCCGCAAGCTTTCCAAACACTTAGATAAATCTGACTTGTTTTTTATGCTTAAAAAAATAAATAAATTCCAGGTTTTAGTTTGAAAGCTTTTACCTTTGTCTGTGTATTTTGGCTTTGGTAGCCAGTCAAAACACAAAGCAGAAATCACACAAATAAGAAAATCATGTTCTTGTGTGATATCTAAAGTCATATTTTGGCCAAAGAGGCTGAAATAGATTTGAAAAAACAACAATTTTTTCTATATTCATTCAAACCATACCTCCACATTTATTAGTAATTCGTCTAGCAGATTCCCCAGTGTTGCAATCATAATATTATTACTGGATAAAATTGAATTTAGATTCATATCTAAAACCTTTTACTCTCTGTAATTCAACTAACTTGGCAGAATTTGTTAAAATTTAACTTACCCTATTTTTTTTTTTTATCATAACTTGCATTTGGGAGTGGGTTGTAATATCTTTAACCGTGCTGATCATTACCTTACTTTGTGTATACTCCTACTGAAGTTCCTAGGATTGCTTTTGAAGGAGAACATTTTATGAAAAAGAACAAGAGAGGCAAAATCCATGGCTTTTTTCACAATATACAGGCTTCATCCCAGTTATGCAAATCAGGTGAACTTCCATTCATAGGACGCATGAACAGAGTGTTGTAACTTTATGCTCACCATCTTCAGCAGGATAGAACCCAAACCAGCAAATTACCTTATGAGAAAAACTGATGTTAAAAACGTGGTTGACTTTTAAATGTTACAATGGTTACCAGGAGAACTCAGAAAGTATTTCTTTTGAAGAACATATTTGAATATTGGTTATTTATGTCTCCAAATAGATTTTGAATGGATTGCAACACTTCAAAAATATTCATTGCACAAAAGCACTTATAAACTTGTTAAGCATCTTTTTTTTTTTTTTTTTTTTTTTTTTCCCACTTGAAATCTGGCGTTTTTCTGTGGTTAAGCTTGCTTTGGAATTCGTATTTTACAAAAAAGATGAAATTATTTTTTCACTTTTCATAACTAACAGGCTAGTATGTACATCCCCAGAACTGAGTGAAATATTATTATATTATTTTATGAGAAATACTCATAATAGTAAAGCTGAGCTCCCTGAAAATTCATTGAAGAGTATAAGGGTAATAAACGTGGAAATCAAAATTAAAAATAATGTGATCAAATTGTGCATCACCCAGCATAGTGGAACACCCTGCAACAAGTTCTTAATTCTGGCTATGATACAAATATCACAAAAGACCTGTTGTTTTCCCCTTCTCCCTGCCCCCTACCAGCCTGAGTTCAGGGTAGTTTTAAACCAGCAATTTTCTCTGATTCCACATAATATTTGGGTAACACCTGCAACTAGGCTTAAAACATATGAAATATTTTCGATCTCCCATTACATTTCAGTCTCAAACATGCTATGTGACTTTAGTGCTTCATGAAGCTAGCAAAAGGTCTGTAACCGTTCCCAAATAGGCTGGTGTCCACTTAGAGCAAGCAGATAATTTTGCAGATTTTGCAGATTTCTAAAGCAGATTTTGCATTAGAAGTGCTCAAGCCAGAAGTCCACAAGGACTTCTGTGCTAAAGCAAATGAAACCTGGTTGTTCTGAGACTCACTTCTGAGATTTGGGCCTCATTCTTCTTTGAAAGTTGAGTGATGGACATTCCTCCCGAACTGAAGCCAAACTGCTTTTGCATGAGTATGGGAAAATGCCAAATTGCTGAGGGACACCAAGCTGAAATCCTAGTGATACACCTTGAATTTTTGTCAAAACCTACAAGTCCAACCCTTTGCATTTCAAATTCCTCTTTTTAGTCTTTGTTGTTCACCAAATTGTACCTTGTATGAAAATGAAGTGGTCAGATACAGTATTTTTTTCTAAACTTGCCAAGTGACTTGTGACTCTGTATTCCTAACCAGGAGCATGCTTTAGAAGACTGAGTTTCAGAACTGCTAAAAGTCAACTCTGTTTCGAATGCACCGCGAAAATGCAGAAAAAACGTGGTGTCCTCCAAATCACTAAACACTCTAAAATACTTAAAAATACCTAGGTATTTTGGCAATGCTGGTAGAAGAGCTGGTAGCAAAGAGGAAGTACTAAGGCAGTTTATGTCAATGGAGAGTGACTAATATTTGAAAATAAGACTTTATTCGTTTAAAAAGTAAAGCCCGATAAAGTATTTCACTTAATATAGTATGTAACACCACCAATTTTGTTACTTGAGGAAACAAAACAACCATCCTTAGAACAGTTTTATGAAGAGCTGTGGCCAGTGGTAGGTGCATGCAGCTTATACTCAGCCATATTTTAAATGTCCTCTATTGTTTAGAAACAACACTTTATGGTGTTTCTAAAATGAAATCAAATTAGAACACAAACACCATGCCATCAATTTTTCCCTCACTTGAAGCTTCGAATCACTATCAACTATGCCTTTAATTATATTCTTACTATGTAGGACTAATTGCAAAATATACACTTAAATTTTATTATGAGCAATTAAGTAATTGTGAACTGTGCACACATAATTTGAATGTTTATATAAAGAAAATACAGGCTGGAAAATTTGTGCATGGGACTTGGTATATTTTGAGCATATAATCCAGAACTGGAGCTCATTAGTGTATTTGTTCTGCTTATTTGCATGCAAAAATATAAGTGGTGGCAAAACCATTATGTAAATGAATTTCTAAAAAATGCTGACCTATTAGAAGTTGTAGATGTCAATTTTGTGCAGTCCAGCAGCATTACAAGAGTTCAGTACAGCCCAGGAAATGTGTATTTACAGACCTTTGGAACAGCGGTCAAACTAGAATAAGAATTAGCTGGCATGCTATATCTTGAACACTTTTATTTGGCAAAAAAAAAAAAAATTAACCAGCACATTCATTTTAATTACATTTTCTACTTGAAAATGTTTTCCTGATTACCTCGGTTTTTGTACTTGCACTTGGCAAAAAATTAAAATAGAAATTTCACTCTGAATGAGAGCAGGGTCACTTCTGAGAAAACAGAAAATTTGAGCTAGAAGTAGAGGGACATTTTCAATGGCATGAGCAGTTAAATATGTTTCCATGCAGTAACGAGAAATAGATCAAGCCTTTGGTGAGCCCACAAGACCTGCAGTGATATAATGGTGAATTAGCCGGGTGGTGGGAAAGTCAGTACTGTGTACCCACTACCTATCAGAGGAAAAGAGCGTAATGGACATTGATTCACTGTGTGTGACAGGACAATACTCTAATAAGTTTTAGTTCTGTTTTTGCTGTAGTGATTCATTTTACTTTGGAAATGAAGGCGAACTGACGTTAGGAGATTCATAAGCTCAGAAATCCTGCACTGAATGGCTTTCCATTTTCTCTTCTCATCATTTTCTCCCTAGAACAATTTTCACTGTGCCACAGTGAATGAAAGAACCTGCAGTACAACTCTAGTTTGACTGCATTCCTTCTTCCCTACTTTTTCTCCAACCACTGAAAGCATCCATCCTTGGGGAAATATTGTGAGTTCACAGTCTCCCTGGTGGTGGTGGTGGGGGCTATTTTAGACAAGTTGTGCACAGGATGCATGCAAGAGTCAGGAGAAAAATCAGCATTTGCTCTGTCCTTTCTAAACAATCCCTTTTCCTTTTTCTCCTCTACTGCCTTCATTCTGAACAGTATTACACAGTGCACATTTGCTGAAATACTGATCAAACCTTATTGTGCATGAAATTCACTCACAGCTTATTAGGTGACCAACTGTGTGTGCAATTCCATTCTTTGACTGCACATCCTATGGAAAAGGCCTAGGTCTGAGGGAGATTTTGTTCAGTTTTGATGACTTCCATCAAAAAAAGTCCGTCTCTCTTACAGTGGTGGATTATAGCAAACTGCCCTCCAACACCATCAGTCCTTTATCTTATTCTGCTCCAGCTCCTGCCCAGCTGTCACAGCTGATGTTCCGTAGCCCGGCAGCCACCTGGTGCCAGCAGAAGAACTGCCTTTGGGATTAGTTTCTAGCAGAAACAGGAGTCTTTGCTTTCAGTTACTGCCACAATACTCCTGTGGAGCATTAGATAACAAAAGGTGAATCTGTCCCCATTTTGTTAGACTATGAGACAAAGAGCTCCACAGAGAATTACCTGAATGTTGTGTTTTATCATCTGGACAAAACTTTCTTTTACAGTTCGGTCGTTTGTCCATTGATTGTGTTGTGTTCAATAATTGCTAATCACTGTGGGGCAGCAAGGTCAGGTTTTATATTTGATGTGTAGAGCTTAACCCTTGAGGACTCCTTAAAATCAGTGGAATAATCAAGGGAAAAAGAGGCAGGCACTGGAGGTCCAAATAACTGCCTCTAACTGGTGTGCTTGAAAAATGTCTTTTGCATAACTTCTCTTTCATCAAGGAAAGTTAAGGAAACTCTGACATGTCCATGTCTTTAACATCGGAAACTGGTTCAAAGTTTATAGTGTGCTGTTAGAGGTTCCTGGAGCACCATGGGCACAGATGTTACACCCCTCTTTGGCACTACTCTTCTCAAACAGCATGGCATTGCAGCCCTTTGTGCTAGAAAAACTGTTACCACGAACAGCACCTGGAAATGATGGAGACAGGAAATATGTTTTTAATTTTGCTACTTATTCTCTGCTTACTCACATTGTACTAATTTGCTGAAACATCACATCCAAAGGCATATAAATTCTTTCCCTGTCTGGGGGAATATTCTTCTTTGGCTGGGACCAAAACTAGGACATGCCTATTTCTCACAGTTCTGAAAGGTGATTCAAACCTTGTAGTGCTGCTGTCTCTTCTCTAAGAAGGTCTTTGGGTTTCACAGATTTTCTTTTTTCTCAGGGGTACTATTCTGCCAGCTAGCAATAGCAGAAGGACCTGACAATTGGCAAGAATGACAAGAAGAGGGAGAAATGTCGCGTTGATTTTAAGGAAATGCCAGAATACAGAACAAGAGGATAGGAAGAGTGATGAATTTCACAAGGTTATAGGGATCTGTTCAACAGGAATGGCTGAACACACTGTGCTGCATCTTAGGAAGTGTTATAGGGTAGTATATGCTGGAGAGATGCTCTCCCAGCAAATTCTACCTGATCACTCCCAAGCCTTCCCAGTGACCGGCACACACTTGTCTGTGCCCGCTCTGTTCTGCCTGAGAGCAAGTAGGCTCTGCTTCTTCTCTGAACAAATGTGAACATAAATAGAGGCATACAGACAATGAGATGGTGAAAATACACATCTGGCTCTGCAGAAATGTTGTCCTGGGGAAGTGTTACTGTACATTCCTCAAGGCAGGGTCTTGGTTTGAATTCGAATAATACTTGTTGATAACAGGTGATATGTCCGCGTGGAGACTTAAACACATAAAATATCTGGTAAGGTATGTGTTTGATTGGTTTCTCTCCAACTAATGTCACATTCCTAGTATTCACTTAAGGTTATTGTCTCCAAATGTCTCTCTCCCTTTTTTTTTTTTTTTTTAATTATAAGGTTCCTTTTCCATAACCTTTGCTATCTAAAAGTTAAGTGGACAGTGTAAACTGTTATCAGTCTCCTATGGTCCTTTTCAGGTTGGTAAATATATTGCCTGCTAAAGATGCCTTAATCCCACCTATTTCACAAAGAGGTCTTGGATGGCTAGGCTATAATAGCTGCCAGATTTTCAGATAATAAAACTGGAAGAGAATGCTACCCTCACTTTGCTCAGTTATGTGTATTCCTCTTACTGAGACAGTGTTATGCATCTGTTGGTTTTTTTTTCTTCTTTTTCTTTT
>VXAA01005254.1:16343-56172 GCA_013399115.1 Anseranas semipalmata | reverse complement strand
TTTTTTTCTTCTTTGTGATTTAGTTCCTTCAGGGACAGCTAGTCTATCTGCAAAGACAGGAATTTGGAGTGATGCTGCTGAATGTCTAGCCAAAAAAATTAACTTGTTTTAAATGAAAGATAACTTTCCAGGCAAAGGAACATTCACACACATCACTACATTGCAATTACTGTCTGCCTTTCCTCAGTTCACTTGTCTGTTGACAGAATGACAGAAGCACAGAGTGGCTGCAGTAGGAAGGCACCTCTGGAGGTTATGTAGTCTGACCTCCCCGGCTCAGAGCAGGGGCAATAGAGCAGGATGTTTGGGGTGCTGTCCAGTCGGGCTCTGAATATCTTCAACCTTTATGAAGAAATGAAATATTGTCTTGAAGGATATAGACATTACTGGAATGCCATCCAATTTGTCAACAACCAGATTGTTCACACTTTTGACACAGTACAATTGTCTGTTGCCTTCCATGCTAACTATTTTTTGGGCAGGACCTTCATATAACATCGTACTCAATGACAGGGATGCATTTAAAATGCTGTTAATTAATTATATATGGCACTGAGCAAACCCCTTGCCTATCATCTGTAGCTCCCTGCTGTGTTAAGTTTTGTTGTTAGAATTCATTTGGAGTTCATGTCATGATAGATATTAGAGCACCAAAACCAAAAACAAATTTTATTTAGCAGCATTTATGATAACTTTCCAAAGCTGTATGGAAAATTAAGAAATAGATCTTATTTATCCGTGCAGTAGAGAAAGCAATTATATTATTTGCATATTGTATATAATATCAATTACAACTTAGGAAAGAATAATTTTGTGTGTGTGCGTGCATGCAAGAGCACATGCTCACACAATGTTTGATTTATCTAATATCCACATCACAAAACATAGCTTATACCAATTTATTTTTTCAAATTATGTATTTTGCTTCAAAGTAAGTTTACTCATAAGGTAAGGTTGCAAATATAGTGACACTATAATAAAAACTGAACAAATAGAAAGACGTCCCTTCCTTATTCATAAGGACTAATTAGAAACCTCCTTACTGGTGTCAGATCCAAGCTATCCAAGATAACTCATGTTGACTTAGTCTATAGTTTAAACAAATAGTTGGATCCAAATGTACATTTGTTTAATTTTGTTATGAAATACTGACAGCAAATAAATGGACTTTATAAACCCTGCTAAGATCAGATGCTGAGTTTTCTTTTAGTAGAAAGCATGCTTAAGTATCAAATACTGTGGAGGAGGATGGAATGGCTTGGCAGAAGGGTCAGGCTTTCGAATCCAGACAATCGCTGTCAGATTGTGCAAAGTTGTAAATATGCCCGGTTATACAGTAGGAGCAGTACCCTCTCAGCAAGATCCCTGAAACAGATGTGGCCAATTACACTGGTGCTATGTAATCATTAGTGCAATATTAATTGAAATACAGATTGCCATTTCCACGCTAGGATTGCTATTTGTTCTTTTCAAAATCTCTTCAGTTACTTCAAGGTTTATCTTGGTAATCCACAAAAATAGTTGTCTAGTTGACTGGGCTTCCTGTGTTGCCAAGAGAGAGACAGACACATTGTAAACAAACCACCTTGTTTAATTGAGGCAGCAAAAATAAGGTAACTGAGATGTAGAGGTCTTGCATCTTAAAGAAGGAGCCTTTTGCCAGACACCTAACTTTTAGACTTCAAAACTGAGCTGACATGAATCACAACTCTAAAATATAGAATAGATTAGCAGATGAAATATTATAGTCCTTTCCTACTGATCACGATCACGCTATTTGATCAATATAGAAAAGATGCACATCTGTTTTCAAGCTGTCTTTGAGCAGAGCCAGTAATCCGTAAATTACATATAATAATCACAACTTAATTTAAACGTGACAGCTAAGGTTAACTGCCTCCTCTTAAACTTGCTGGGCAGAGGAACATTCCAATCTTTACAGGGATCACAGCACAGGACCAGCAAGGATGTCAAGAGAGCCTCAACGGGTTCCTCTGCTCTACAGCAAGGGTGACTGGACTGTCCTCATTGTCAGATGTTTGTCTAAGCAGTACTCAAGGATCTCCAGTGCGAGAACCTCAACAGCTTCCCCAGGTGATCTATTACACTACTAGTGCTACATTACACTTAACATCAGAAAAACTTTGCTAATATCTAATCTAAATCTTCACTGTAATTCAAATCAACTTATAAACTGCTGTCAATTATTTAATTTCTCCATTCAGAAGCCTTTTATGTATTTGAATTCTGTTACGTGCCTCTTCTGTACGCTTTAATTTAAATGACCCTTATGTCTTCAACTTTCTTCTATAGATCATGATTTCTATTTTCCATTGCTCTCCTAAGGATTCTGCTCAGCTGGTCCACATCTTTCCTGAAGCACAATGCCTGAAACTGGAGAGAGCTTAGTTCTTATTAGTGATAATCAGAGAGAAGGGATTATTTCAAGTGTTTTGCACACTGCATTTACTTTATATGCTCAGGTATAATGCCAGCTCATGTTATAAGCCTGTATATGAAGACTTAAAATTTGAAGACTATAATGCTAAACCTGAAGCCATGCAAAAAGTTTCCTGAAGTACCCTTCATTTTTGTAGTATCGGGAGATATCTAGAAGCTAATGCAGATATTAGTAGCTAGCTATAAAAAAAATAAAGCCATGAAATTACCTTTTCAGAGGCATATTTAGAGTTTAGATTCAGTTGAGTATCTGTTCTTTGTCTGCAGTTACTTGAAAATGAAATCCAATATATGTTTTCTATTATTATTTTTTTCTTCATAGAGCAGACAGGTCCTAAGCACAAGTAATTCAAGCATCTTCACACTTTTCTGCTCAGTATCTTGAACTGTGACCTGGGCTCGCTTTCTGAACTGAAGTGTGCTGCTGCCATGACTACTGCTGACGTTAGCTGCCAGGCAAGCTTGGGTCTCGTATCTCAATTTGAGTGACAATAAAAAAGATCAGGCTCCAAATGTGATGAAGTGTTTACATATTAAGTATAGAAGTGGTTAGTATGAAATAAACATACCTTCAGATGCTATCCAGAAGAGCTCTGTCTCTCCCCACAAATACCCAGTTTGGAGCTGCTGTGGCTGTGGTTGTGCTTTAGCACCTCATGGCCACTGGACTTTGAAGCTGGTGCTTTTAGGGCTATTGCTTTCTTCCTGGGCTCATGAGACTAGCCAGAATGGCATGTGCTGTTCTCATTGACTGATGGAGAGGGTCAGGACTTCTTCTACCTTTTCTTTGTGCTCTCCCAACAGAAAATAATTTGGACAAGTCCATATATGGAGAGCTTTTTAAAAACTTGGTTACATGCTTTGATTAGCAACAAAACAACACAAAACAAAACAAAACAGAAAACCTAATCCCATCCCATTCACTTCTGCATATCCACATGCCATTAGATATCCACGAATTACTGGCTTTGACAAAGCTAAGTACAATCTCTATTTTTAATTGTGTGGATAAATACAGATTAATGTGTGATATTATGTTTTACATTTGGACTTATAAATGGTGAGAAAAATGTTAAAAAGTTTACAATAGCCTGTTTTGTGCAGGTAATATATTTTGTGTAGGTATACTAAATCTTCAAAAACCTCTAGATAACATAGAACTTCAGAACAATTAACTGAATAGACTAGAAAATAAAATAAACTGATATGTTTTACTGCTATTTGCTGAAATTAATATTTTTAGTGACTTCTTTGTCTGGTGACTAACTTATAAGCTGGCTTCAAAAGCATTCAGAAATTACAATGTTCCCTTCAATGCGACCAGTAACGGATCTTCAGGGCCTGTCACTGTAGATGTGGTAGTCAGGTTCTTCTCTGTTAAACTGATACTCTACCTAGATTAATCCACTAACATTCAGCCTACTTTATGCACGTAACATCTAAAGTTGAAGTTTGTTTCATTGTAAAGGTCCTGCAACAATCAGTATGTAGTCTCAAGCAGAAGTCTCAAGTTGGGCATCTCCTACCAGATTTTGAAGGGATCATAAAACATTCTGGTGCTAGAGGGTGGAGGACGAGACGTCACTGGGAGTAGTATGCAGGTCAGAGAGGAGGCTGTGCTGCCTGGCCGTGCTGGGCACCTCTGAGATTTCTGATGATCACTGCCTCTCTGTTGTGGGTTGGGACCGTGCAGGGGCAGAAAGCCCCCGGGGCGGCGCTGATCTAGTCCTGCTTGCTGTTTTCTGCATCACTGGCTGCACTTTTGCTTATTGTTCTCGGCAGAGAGGTCAGGTCTTCTGGTGGCTCCTGGTGGCTTCTTTCCTATCAAGTTAATGTACTGACGCACAGGGAAGAGCATAAAACTTGCTCCTCTCAGGTCTTGCACTGTAACCTGGTGTTTCTGGCTGAATGCCATGAATGTGACTTGCTCTTCCTCCAGACAAATAGACTTGGTTTCAGAGTAAAGCCCTGCTTTTTATGTTTTATTTTTAAAAAGGTTTCCAAGGTATCCTGAACTAATATTCTGTCAGAATTATCTGAGGCATTTAAAGCATTCACCTAACTGTACTAATTGCACCTTAAAAAAATGAAATAGTTGATGTTTCAGAATACAAAAGTCTAAGACAGTATGTTACTGTTCAAGATATGCTTTTGGTTTTATCTTTCCCCTGTGTAATGAAGGAAAAAGAACAGAGGATCTAATTTTTTATGTGAGCTGAAATACTGGTATCTTTTTTTCTGAAGTGTTCCTTTAGTTTTGGATATGGTAGCCATGGCAAGTAATCTTCTCTTTTATCCTTCAATAGCCTCAGACTAACATATGTGTCCCAGAGTGGTGGCTTGATTCTGCCAGCACAGTTGTTGGTAGCAGACAGAATCAGTTCCTAACAGCACTACTGTATTAGCAGTTAACATATATTAACATTTAATTTATTAACATAAACATGGTATATTAACATTTTTGCCATTTTATAGGGCTTGAAGTGAAAGGTGAACATTTCTGCAGACTGCTTCTACTGCTCAGCTGGGCATTGCCTCAGAAATCCAAACACTGAGATAAATTTAAGTCTAAGATTTCTTATGGCCATTTCTATTTCTTATTTCAGGGTCACATTCTGCCCTTTTAAGGATATTAAGCAGTTGTCTTATGTGTTGTCAGAAGAATAATTACTGTTTTCTGTTTTAGGGCTGAACTCTAACATAAGGATCAAAGCACTATATATATGTATATATATGTGTATATATATATATATATATGTATGTATAACTGCAAAACTGAGGGTGTGACAGAGGAAAGGATCATTGTACTGTGGTTGTATGCCCTCTAGCTGGTGAATTTGTCCATTTCATCCATGGGAGACAGCCTGCAGAGACTGAATTTGCATGTTCCAGGATCACTTAGCCACCAAGTTATTCTCTATTTTGTGTGCAACATCTTTTGCTGATTCTCTTCCATCTTGTAGAGGCTAATGTTCACTAGGACAATAAAAAAGAGTAAAAAAAAAAAAAAAAGAAGAAGAAGCAAACAACAACAAAACTTATTGGTTAGGATGGTTAGGATAAATTTCTGAGAAAAGACAGACCTTGATTCAAATAGATAGACCTTGATTCAAAAAGATAGACCTTGATTCAAATTTCTGCGGTGAATCAGAACAACATGGATTTGAGCCCAGCTTTGTCACCTTCCTGGAAAGTGCTTTAAGAGCTTTCCCTTCTCACTAGATTAATGAATATTTAAGTAGTCCATTTTGTATGGACTACTTAAAAACAGAATCAGTGGGAAAGAATGTGAACAAACCTCTCTAGAATACTACCTTACAATGTTGTAGCTACTTTGCTTTAGAGGAGACATGGTTTCAGATCCTCTCACGAAAGAGAAAAATTTGTTTCTGTCTCCAACAATTTGGGTGCATATGTTTTTGTGCTTTGTTTCTTTAGCTGTTTTTTTCTAAGTGCTACCAAATAAAACATTTGGAATATAGTCAAACAAGTAACTTTGGATATTTTTAAATGTTTGTTGTTGTTGTTGTTGTTGTTTGTTTGGGTTTTTTTGGATATTTAAAAATATCGAAAGCAAAATTCAACCCAAATTTGCAACTAGCTTGGTTATTGTGGAAACGATCTATTTATTTCTTTGTTTGGCATATAAATAACCTGCTAAGAAGAGTAAAAAAAGCTCTCTAACCAAAGGATCTTCTTTGGTCTCTAAGAAAAATGCAGTGTGCATTCTCTTGCCACTGCTACGGAAAAGAAGTTTTATCTGCATCCATCTGAAGGAAAAGATTGAAGCAGTATGGCTGATGTGGTTCCCTAAAGGGATATGTTAGTTTTTGAGGTATTAGATTACACACAGAAAGATGATTTTTGTAATTCTTGGACATAGAAGGTGAGCTCATTTTTCCTAAAGGGTCTGCAAGGATGAAGCAGTGTGACATTCCTGGGCAGTTTAAGCTGACATAACGCTACACAGAGGTTGAAGAAGCAGTCCCATCCTTCTCCAGCCTTGGCATGGTGTTCCCACTTTGCCTCTTGCTCTGATACTCGTGATCCCACAAAAATAGTTTGAATATGAGTGACTCACTGATCTGGTAGAAAAACTTTTTTTTTTTTTTTTTTCCCTCTGGGCTAGTTCAGTGTTAGTTTGCCAGTGTGGTCTGCTCCACAGCTGTATAATTCCTAGAGCCTTTTGGCAGATGCACTGTCTTGGACTAGCTTTAGCCAGCCATAAAACTAGAAGGGAAGGATAAAAGAAAACATCCTTTTTGAGGAATGAATGGATACCAAGGGTGGACATGGCGGAGCTGATGCTAGTGGAATTGCACAGTGGGGCAGTGGCACAGTTTCCTTGGTGCATCCTTCTGTCTCCAAATAAGGTAACAGGTCTCATTTGTATCATAACAAAGTGGCTGGTTGTGTTTGCATAACCCCCAAGTTGGACTAAAAATAGATATTATTACCCTTTACTAGATATAGTTCTGGATATTTGTTAAAATGCTGCAGTTCTGCCTGAGTATTTCCCCTTAAAAAAAAATGTGGAAGTATGTTCTCCAAACCCCTGGGATAAGCTGATAAATAACATATTTGCTTTTCACATCCCTGTTCACTATAGTGGAGTCATTCAGACTTTCTCGTCATAACAGGTAGGTCCTGCAGGAACACTTATAAACGAATCAAACTTACTTTATAACCTTGCATAATTAATGTACCTCACTACAGTGCTTCTATTAGGATTCATAGTTTTTGCAGCTGATGTATCTTTAGAAATTTGAATGTAATGTTTCAGTGTCTCTGTCCACACATTTTTAGAACTTAATCAGTGATGAATGATGTTTGATGTATAACATTGCTGTTACTCAAATTATTCAATGTATTATTTTTCACAATCATCCAGTATTTGTTGTGCTCAAACTAGAACATTATACCCCCAAAATAACAACTGTTGCTATGGTATAGTTCTTACTTATGGAAGGACATTTTTCAACCATAAACTATATTTCAGACCTTTTCAACTACTAAGGAGAAAGCACTTCCTCCCTTTTTTAGTGTGTGTAAATGTATTATATTTCTTAACGGAAATTGTTAATTTGCTTTCTAGGGCTAGACTAGTTCCAGAACTGATGAATACATTTGCATAAAAATTCAGTCTTGTGTCTGTCATGGATGGGCTGTGTTCATTATTAAAATAATGAGTTCTAGAGAAATCACTCAGCCTGTTAAAGAATCTCTCCCTATACGCTTTCTGCCCTGTTTATTTGCTATCTGTATTCTAGTGGCAGGCACAACAACCTGGATGCTGACTGTACATTCACGATGAGTCTGTTTGTAAAGGAGACAATCAGACTCCTACCTCATCAGCACAGAGAATTTTGAGTATTCAGCTGGTCATTTGAGGGTTAATGTTTTGATTTAAAATACTAAGCTAACAAATCCTCTTTGAAACAGAAAGTGATAAACAAATTTCAGAAATGTTAACCTTAAGAAAAAAATTATTCCCAGTTTTTATTAGCTCTTCTCATATTTTTCTTGAAGACTATATTTTGCAGAAATGACAAGTGTAACAATGAAATCTCTGACTTAGAAATTTATTTATTTATTTATTTATTTATTCTATAGTAAGTGTCCTTTTTCAGTGCATTCAATAATAAAGTAGATCATCATCTAAAACATCAGAATAACTTTCCTATTTTTGGACTTCATACACTAGAAGACAATGGGAAAAAACTGACCAGGAGGGGTTCACAAGTTATTAAAACTTGGGACCAGATTGAACTGTTAGGTATACCAGTGTAATTCTGGACTTATGCTCTCAGGAGCGATCAGATTACTCTAGATTTGCACTTGGCCGCCTGAGATCAGCATCTGGCCAAAGATTTTTTTCTGTAAGTACATTTTTGTAATTAGCACTGTCAGAAAGAAATATGGAAAAAGACAATGTCGGGCTGTCCAGGCTTTGATAAAAACATTGAGAGACTGTGTATCTTTTCATTGGCCATTCTTTGGCTTGAATTAAGGGGGACAGAGACACATAGCAGACTTCAGTCTGTGTTTGATTTTCTTTCAGGTTATATCATAAATATTGAAACAGTACTTTAAAATAATGCCTGTTGTTGATTAGCAACTTCCACCCTCCTTTCCCCATCAAGATATTTTGTATTACCTATACACAAAAGGTGGAGGAGCAGTTGCACAAAGATTAACATATAGAGAGGTTAGAGATGCACTTTTTCTATAGCAAGCCATTTTGTGCAAATAATTTGTACTGGATTAATCTATTAATGTGTCTGCACCACCATGTTTGAAATGGTTTCTTTAATAGCTTGGGAAAAAATACAGCAATTTACTTGCTGTGTTTCTAGATCTGTATGTGATCATTTATGTTGCATCGTTATAATGACAATCTCCAATGCTGGTTTCTCTTAGTAACCAATTCACATTTGCATCTGCACTTTTCATTGGACAGAACATGTTCTTTTTTTTTTTTTTTTTTCCTCAAGCTTACAAATGTTTCCACAGTCACTTTATTCTCTCATTCTTTGACATTAGAATTTGTATTTAATTCATCTCTGTTTCAGGAATTGAAAGTCCTGCAGCCATTTTTTCTGTTTCCTAAAAGTCTGAGCATTGTCACAGGCATTAATTTTCTTCTTTTAGGATGTATTTTATCTCTATATATTCTTTATTATTGTAACCTGATTTTCATGACTGCATGTCCTTGTTATTGGTTTTGCAGTCTGAATAGACAACAAGAACTTTCCAGTCAGCTGTGATATTTTGTTTCTCTGTCTTAATACACAAGGAGGAAATAAAAAAATCCTTCTCTTGTCTAGACTTCCTTGTCCAGGGAGGCAAACTTTTAAAAATGATTCTTATAATATATGGGAAGTATTTCCACTCTATAGAAATTACCTTGTGGAAACTGAGAATTCACAACACATTCATAACAAAATAATTGAAAAATTCTTACTATGTGCTATATACTTTTTGCATCTCTAAAAATGGACAGTTCGTGGTCCATGAAGTCCTGATTCAGATAACTGATCCACTAAAGTAAGCATAAAGTAGATCTTTAAGAGGTGTTTGTAAATGTCCAGTTTAGGAACCTGGGGACTCTTCTAAGGGAAATTACCTCCTTCAGGACTGCTGCAGAAGTCAAGCAAAGACCTAGGAAAGAGCATCATTTCAAATATGCATAAAAATAAAATATTGGAGTAAAGGATAAAATGTTGAATCATATCTAAAGCAAAAGAAAAGGAAATGTCCTCATGTTTGGCTTTGAAAAGGGACCTGGAGACTTCAGTGAGAGTTGCTTCAGTAGAGTAGAAATATGGGAAGCCAGACTGGAAGGTAACCAGCTGCAGAAGAGGAAGCTGGTGCATTTGTTGTAGGCAATATATCACACAATTTTAAAAATCAGGAGGAACAGCTAGAATGGAACCAAAAATTAGAAAGTAGTGCAGAAATGAAGGAATTTTCTGAAATAAATTTCTGAATTTTCTGCAAGAGAAAAAGGAAATGTAGGTCAGTGAGAGGCTGAGAAGAATGGTATTGGAGGAGAGCAATACAGAAGCAACAGAAATAAAGAGGTGGATTGGGGCAGAAGAGAGGGTTAAATATCTAGTGTAGAGCCGAAAAGTATTCATAACTGTATAGCCCTGCCAGGGCATGTCTGAAACATATGGTGTTCCCGACAACATGAGTTGAAGGTGCAGCTCCTTAGGTTTGCCAGTTTACACTAAGAGGATCAGCTCTCAAGTTTACTGTTATCATCATGACAGAGGTTTTTAAGAGTCAATGTTTCTGTTAAAGATACAATCGCAGGGGAATTAATTAGCTCTGACAGAAGTCAGTTTGACAGAGGTACTCAAGAGAGTATGATAGTCAAAAGGGAAACAATGACAGCAGACGCATCAAGATTATCCCTTTTGCAAAGCATTAGAAAAGCATGCTCATTGGCACATACAATGAATCACAAAGTCTTCAAAACCTCTTGGATGCAAAAGCTAAGCATATAATGTGTATTGCCATTCAGAGCAAAATCTGAAATTTTTAAGTTTGTTCACAACAAGATGGATTAGCGATTGGCAGAGAAACAAAGAACACAGAAAAATAATTCAGGGAATTAAAGGATCAAAGCTATTTGGCTCTGGTGAGACAAACAAGTCATTTAAAATTTGAAGGGGATATGGGGGATATGAAATAAGGACAGACTCAAACATTAACTTGAGGCAAAACTGGCAAAATATGTTTTTTCTTTCCTTGTTCTTTTCTCCCTTTAATGTGAAATGGGTGGAAGGAAACTTCAAAGTTTATTTAATTTGTCTTGGCCTTCTAAGCCCAATCTATTTACTATACAAATGAAAGTTTTTTTTTCATGTGGGCTTGTTTTGTATTTGCAAATGATTGTTTTTGTACATATGATGATTGAATTACACCGTGCGCAATGCAACTGAAAGTATAATTACAATTTCTTACATATGTAATAATTAGACTTTAAAAAGTCCATCTCAAGTAGTTTCAAGAATAGCAGCTGCTTATAGCACAGAACAGATTCCCATTAAACTTACTTCCTGGCAAAGAGTGTGTATATGAACTTGCAGATAAGAACTCATATATTTCTATGATGGCCTTGTGCTCTGTTTTCAAATGGTCCGTAATTCATGTAGGGGAGAGACATGCAGGAGGTCTTCAAGTATGAGCTAACGCAGAGCCCACTCTAGATGTGTGTCCCTTTCAACAGTGATGTGTCTCATACAGTTCATGCCCCCAGGCTTCCCTCATTGAACAGCACAGAGAGAATTTTGTCCTGTCATTCTTCAGTTTCATCTTAATGCCTGTCATGGGAAAATGGGCCTGAAGAGCCCTTGATGTTTCCTATATTTCTGTCCAGAGATCTGCTTTCCTTACACCACTTCCTTACATTCTTAGTTTGAACCTTACAAAAATTATACGGGTCTGCTTTCAGTTCTGTGCTACCAGAATGTTTCCAAGCAAACTGAATGTCTTCTAATTTTAAACTCTCACTGCTTTGCCTTATTTTGTTAACTGATCATTTCAGCTGCAGGGTGTTTTGCATTGGGGAGGGCTGCATCCAGTACATTATGAGTCACCTGTCCTCCTAATGGTCTCAGTCTTGAAACAGGTGTCTTATTTTCCTTGTTTTGTGCAAATTATGAGGTGTCTCTGATTCTTCAGCATTCATAGGTCACCACTGCTTCCTCAGTAAGTCTGATCCATGCCATGAGATGTGCTGTGCCAAGACAGTTTTAAAAACAAAAGTGTCGTGGAAGAACAAGCCAGCAGCAAAGTAGGTAGCTAATAACTCAAATATCAGGAAGGGATGTTCAGCAAAAAAGACAATTGGAACACAGATCACAAATGGCTGCTGGTTCTCACCAGGACACCAGTGCTGATAATATTTGCAAAGTAAATACTAAGATTGGGTTCAGCTGTAGATTTAACAGTGATTACAACAGCTTGCTTTGTTTCCAATAGGTGTTTCTGTGCCCAGGAGTGTGTTAATTCTTCTTAATATTCCCCCTTATCTGTTATTAGTAGCAAACTAACTTTTTTCACCTTAGGAAAGAATGAAGTTTTATCTAAAAGTGCATTGACTTGTGCTATATGCTACACCAGCTTTTTGGAGGATTTCTCTATAGCAAAATGCCGAAATACTTGAATATGAATCAGATTTTTTTTCCCCCAAGTTTGGGAGTATTTGGATCTCAGCTTTGCAGAGTTACTTAGTGAAACACCGGATGGTAGAAAGTTACTAAAATCAGACCAGTTTTTTTGTTGTTGTTGTTTGTTTCTTTCGGTAAAAGTATCACAGATCAAATTACAAGTTATGAGTGGGAAGGAGGGAAGAGGGAAAAGAAAAACAGAATTATGATATTAGACCTCTGAGTAAAATGTCTCTTCTGACAGAGTAAGCGGAGGAAGTTTAGAGATAAGTTAATGCAGAAAAAAAGGAAAGATGACTATTAGATGTTAGTTTCTCTCTCACTATGTGCTTTTTTTGATCAGAAATTGGTTTGCAGATAGAGGCTGTTAAAAAGATCGGTAATACTGATCATAAAGAATGAATTTCTGAGATATTAAGAGTGGCTAAGGTCCAAAAATCAAATTGAAAATTAAATTATAGAAAGTAGTAATAAAGCAAGATGATTGCCCATATATTCAGATGAGATAGCAGGTAAGAGAAAAGTATTCAGTAAGAAAATGACAATATTATATAGAAAACACTTTTAAAAAGTCACTATTTTTTATTGTCTACAGGGAATAAAGCCATCTTTTAAGAAAATTATCAGATTTTCTGGTATAAAAATGAAATAATTGCTAGACAACAAAGACCTCGCATTAAGACTTATTTAAAATCATACTACATAGAGAAAAAGCCTACATATATTACTCTCAGCCACAAAGCTAGAAAGGATTATTTTTGTCTTTAATTTTAGTGAAGATGCCTTAAATTACCAAATGTTTAATGTTTTAAACATATTTATCTTGCAAAACCTGGAAGGAGACACAAATGGGAGAAAAGGTCTTCTTCTTAAGAGAGCTCAAGATGGGATTGAACCCAGACCTGGTGAAGGCATGGTGAAGGTCCTGGATATAACAGGTTGGCTGGGATGGACTACCTCCTGGCATGGACCAACAAATCTGAAGACAGTGGAGCTGTGACACCTCACTGTAGCTACAGCCACTTGTAACTTCAGCCTCTGCAATAGGACTCATCTCCTCCTTTGCCTTGTAGCACTTGCATCACCACGCAACACTACACTGATGCTGGGGCTGCAAATAGAGCGGAGACTAGGGTTGGAAAATGAGGGGCAACAAAAGCTGTATCACTCCCTGCCACTGTAAATCTGCCTGTGACACTATGGCCAGGTGATCTTAAGACATCTGAAATTAAGCACCTAAATGGATGACAAGTGTCTAAGCTCCTTGTGTAGTCAATGGAGATCCAGCCAACATTCAGCAGCATATCTTCCTAGGCTTTGCTGGCTGCATTGAGGTTCCACTGTACAGACTGTAGTATACAATAGCCTTAACACAGGGTATTCAAGGGTTGTTTTAGATGCTGCGTAAACCTCCCTCTGTGTAAACCTCCCTCTGTGTGTCAGTTTGTTCAAATAAGCTTTAATGCATGTAAAGAGACTGTAAACAAGGCACACACCACTTTAAATTGTTGAGCAGTTATATATTGTCTCATATGAGCAATAGGTAGTTGGGAGAAATCAGTTCATAGGGTAAGCATTACTAGGTTCTCCATCCCTAATAAGCCAGTGATGAGTCTTTGCTGACCAGCAATCATAAGTCAGGAAGGGACATGTGCTGCTCCCTGAATGGGTTGATCCTTGTTTCTGAGCTTCCGTTTTCTGACTTCCAGCTCTTTCATAAAGCTTCTATATATTTCACTGTTTATACTTTTTCTCTTAAATTGTGGTCTATGCACATTCTCACAATTTTTCCTTAAAAACTAGAAATATTCTCAAGGAGTCTGAACTTATGCAGTGGGGGCTGTGTCAAAACTAGACCTGAGGAGCGGATAGACAGATGTCTGTAGTGACAGGTAGGAGGAAGGATACACTTAGGTGACCTGGAACATCTACAAAAGGCTGGCAGACATGGCACAGATCTTCTGGGGTACCTCACCCTTCTGAAAAGGACGCTGAAGGCCAGGAGGGACATCGAACATGGATGTAGATGTCAGATTGGAGGCAACTGAGTCATGCCCTAAATAAGGTAGATGTAAATACCTAGTGCACCTGTAGACACTTACATGTGGATGCTTAAATGCAGGCAACTTAATCTTAAACTGAATCTTGCCCTAGATGCTTAGTTTAGAACAACCACCCAGCTGTGCAACAGCAAGAATTGGTGAGATGAATTCGGGCCACAGAGACTGCAATTTTGCTCTGAAGAGCCTTTACTCCAAAACCATTGCCTCAATCCAAATGCAACACATCTTATCTGTCACATTAGGCATTGTTTTATTTAATGTGTGTGAGGCTTTGTGCCTATTTCATTTATTCTGGACATGCTGTTTATTCCTATGTTGAAGTAGCATTTGCACAAGCTTTCTAGAATAATGCAGAGTGATTCCACTCTAGGCACTGTAAAATGATTTGTCTTCTCTTTCTGACTCTAACAGCTGTTGTCTTTCACAGCTTTGACTTTGCATTTGTTACTAGTCAAATTGCATTTTCTTTTTCTTTTAGAGTGTCTCCTTACTGTAAGACTATCATTCATGATGCTTGCAGCTGGGAGAAGGTTCTCTAGGCATTAAAAATTTATATCCAGCAAGATGCTCGGTGTAATGGATGTAGACAAAACATGCAAGATAGACATGGTGGATGTGGTAACTGCATTTTCATCCCAAATATAAAGAGTACTTTTTGAGCAGAAAACTATATCAATGTGGTAGGTCCCTATGGCTGTGCTGTTCCTTGTATATTCACAGGGAACATGTTGTACTTATGCAGTAAGGCTCAGTGCATATTTGTACTGAGTTGAGAGGAGACCGCTAAACAGTACATATTAAGCTTGACTAATTTTATGGACTGCATTGGATAAGGGCTGATTTCTTTGCCAAATAAAATATAGATTTAAATGTAACTCTCTATGTTTGCTAGCTTGAAGACCCGAGGCGAGCCTTTTAATTGTTTTGTATAGATTGCTTAGATACTAATAAAGCACTCTGGCATAGCTACAGATTCCCATTTCTTGGAATTGAGTGGATGACAGCAAGTACTTAAAACTGGAGGGCTTCTTATGCTTATGGATATGTCAAAAAAATAAGAAATCTTTAAAAAAATAAATTCAGAGCTCTCTCATTAGTTCTGCTGACTGCTAACAAGAAGTATATGGAATTATACATGATCAGATAAGGTACAATATGAAAAATTACAATGTTAACTAAAACTGAAATATTTAAAAAATGCTCAGGAAGCTTTAATGGTGCAGGCACCAGTTGCCTGAAAAGCTCTTGTAGGTTTTCACCTACAAGGTGTCCACCCTTTCCTTTCAACTGCACAAGGGACAATGGTGCCAGGGCTGTTTTTCTGTCTGAGATTCTCTGAGCTATGGATGCAACCAGTTCCTTAGCTGTTTACAGGTCGTAGCACTATGCCAAGGGACAAAGGACAGACCTGGATGAGTTTCTTGCGCCTAATTAAAGATTTGCAGAAACATTCACTTTGTTAGCATCATGTATATTCACGCTTATATTGAGTCCTGCACAGAGATGTGCCCAGAGAGTAGAGTCCATCTGGGGATTTTGGGGTTCAGTATCAGCTCGAGCAGGTGTTTCATTAGTTTTCAGTAATGTTTGCTTGATATTGTCTGTTGTATTTTACTGGCAATGGTACTGTCTGTGACTTTATTTATTTTTCCTCACTGCAGCACTGCTTGTGTACCCAGGTTCCAGGGCATGGACTCTGTCCTTCAAGATCTTAATGGTTTTTAAAGTGTGTCCTCTCCCACACTTCTCATACATGACAGAACACTGTTTACAGTATTTCACCCTTTCTTATTTATGAATCTGCTTATCTTAGGGATGTAAAGAACAATTAACAAGGAAATAACACAACAAAGAAAGAGTTCAGGATTTTTCCATCTTTTCTAATTTTCAGGACATAAAAATGTTTGATTGATGGTACAGTGTGAAGCAGCATCATTCTAATGAAATCTCTGTAGCTTGCTGAGGGTTTCTTCATCCTTTTTCTTTATGTTGGCCCACCAAAACATTGATATTTTGGAGGCATCTGAAAAGAGATCATGGCATTCCAAGCCAGTGTGTAGGATTCTCTGAAACTGTGCAAAGGAGATGTTTAAAGAGGTTAACAGAGCTCAGGAAAAAGAGGATCTGTCTTATCACAAGGGTGAATCAGAAGTTGGCTACTCCAGCCAACCTATGGAAATAATTCTTTCATAGGACCAGTTTGCTAGCTCCACTTTGGAGAAGAATAGCTAAAATATGGAAAGAGGTTGCTAAGTGATGGCAAAAGTACAGCTTGACTGCTTAGCTGTAGACCTGCAACCCTACTTTTTCCTGCCCACCTCACCTGACGCTCAAGACCCCCTGAAATGGAAGACAGGAATAATGTCACCTTTACCCCGTTGTGTGAATAGGCAGTTATCTGACACAGGAACCATGAAGTATGAACTGAAGTCCATTGTTAAAAAAATGAAAGAAAACCTGTGAAACTCCCTGTCACACACACTCCCTGTCCTGTCTTCTCCATCTCACATACATTTCTCCAGTGTTTGGTCAAACACAGGAACAGGCTTCCTAGAGAGGTGGTTGATGCCCCATGCCTGTCAGTGTTCAAGAGACGTTTGGGCAATACCCTCAATAATGTGTCTTATCTTCCGGTTAGCCCTGAAGAGGTCAGCCAGTTGGACTAGATGATCTTTGAAGGTCCCTTCCAACTGAACTATTCTGTTCTGTTCTGTTCTGTTCTATTCTATTCTATTCTGTTCTATTCCAGAGAAAAGGCATTTACAGAAACAGAATTGTGTTCTGGTGACTTACAATTCTTATAAGTGTTGTTTAGTGAAGAAATTGTTTGGCTTGTAACAATGACAGAGCACTTGGCTTATAAATTTAGACATTTTTCCTTTATATCTCTTATGCTGTGTTCTAGCAGTGAAACTAATATGATGATTCTCATGAAGAGAATTCAGCAATGCAAATACACTCCAAGTGTAATATATCTGATTTTAGATCCTGGCTGTTATCCAGAAAATCAACACAGCTTGGCAATGGAATGGAAAATTTGCATTCTTTATGACTGAAAGTGAGAAAAATTATTAAGGTTAATTCAAGATCACTCTAATAACTCAGAAGATGAAATTCTACTTGTGCCTAAAACCAGTGAAATACATGTTTTTGAAATTCAACAATACTGGGTTTTGTCTTTTTTTTTTTTTCTGTAAAAAATCAGTTAATGGTCTGTAACTATAGTAGTTTTGTTGTTAGTCATTTTCTATACTTTTTATAAAAAAGTGATCCCCATGTAGTGTATATAGCACTGTCTTTTGCACTGCTAATACTGCATCTATACAGGCATATTCAGGTTCCATTATGCAGTCAATAATTCGTAAACCTCCTTGAATTTAAAACCTAGGCCTTCAGAAGAAAGGATATTGCTTTAAAATAACTATCAGAAAATGTCATATGATCAGTAATATCATAATGAATATTTATGAGATATAGTCTGAAAGAAGATCACTTTAATGTGATGCCTCTAATATGCAATAAATATAGAGTAAATAAAATATTAACTATTAGGTCTAAATTTATATAAAATGAAACAATTTCTCTCCTACAATACAGCAATTCATGAATTTATTAATTTGAATAAATAAAGATATATTTATGTGTAAGTAAAGTAAGTAAGAGGAAAATTAGTACTTGGTATTAAAGAGGATCCTCAATATTACAAATACTTTGAATAGATGGCAGAAAATCCGTAGTGATAGCTGAAAATAAGATGAGGTAGCAATGAGAAGTTGGTTATCAGCACAGAAAATCATGAAAATAGTGGGCAAGTAGATTCTCTTAGCATTTGCACATCAGAGAATGGCAGTCATAGAATTATAGATTTTAGCAAAATGTTTTCATCTTGCCAAGAAAACCCTTCCAGTCCAACAGTGGCTGAAATGACAACATAAAGATATGATTATTTGTTTCTGGAAAAAGGTATATTTAATTTACTTATGTTTGAGTTACTTATGTGGACAAGACACCATTATAAGGAAGAGCCCTCAGCTTGAGGGAAGATAAGTTTTTAACCTGTTTATGGAATTCAGCTCACTCAAATGAGTTGCTCACAAACTTCTAAGTATAAATAAAAGCCTAATAAGTATATAATTGTTTGTGCCTTTTAACTGCCTTGCAGAGGTGATGGGACATTAGTCACTCTTTTGATTAAGCAGTATCCATATTACCTCAAAAAACAGCTGCCTTACCGATCCTGAAGGTGTCCATGGTCTGTGTGCTGCAGTCAGATGCAGGGTACAGAGGAGCACCAGCCAGAGAGTTTGTACCCTCAGGACAGCAGGTGGCACTTCTTGCTGTGTTACCATTCCCTGAGATAACCTACTCCTTCTTGCAAGCTTTTGCTGTGCTTTTAATTTTTAAAATCTAGCTGTGAAGATTTCAAGGCTAAATCTGCCTGTCTTAGGCATAGTCCGTGGCTTTGTAATGCATTAGAGAGAAAGCCAAGTGACAGCTGCAATTCAGTTCTCTTTGCCCTCTGAAAGTAGGACTAAAAGAGTGACTATTTCTTTGTTCCATGAAATGTGTGGAAAAATGAGACTATTTTGTCCCTCTGACCTTGTCCTTTGAAGATAAGAACTGCAGACTTTTTCAAAGTGTATCTCCTTTGAGCATACAAAACCCATGTAACTGGTTAAAAAATGGCAGATTACCTTTAAAGACATAATTTTAAACAATAAGAGTACATTTGAGGAGTATGTTTGTTTATGTACCTTTTGACTTGATCTATCTTTCAGCTTTTTTTCCACAGCCTGAAGAGTGAAAAAGGAACTTAAAATGTATAATAAAACTGAAAGCTGAGTTTCTTTTAAAATTGTTTATTTAATCGGCTGAGTATAAAGAAAGTAATTAAATACTTCCAGGACTAAAACCACAGGAGCTGACAATGCTTTATTTTCACTCATTTAGTTTCCCAAATTACTTCTTTTTAGCATCTTACTTGCCAAGGAATGCAAAGGTAATAGGAATTCATGTTTAGAATTTAGGTTTTGTTTAAAACAAACAAAAACTTAGTTCACTTTTTTTCCTCATGAAGCAAGGGGGGAAATGGCAGACTGGCAGTGGAAGTTATTTTTTTTCTAGATATATGATTCTTATCTGGCAACTAACAAGAATACAGTCTATTACTCCTCTCAAGCTGAAACTTTGGTCTTTATGTTACTCACAATGGAGCAAGAACAAAAAAGTTGCAGCTTTATGGAAAGGAACAATAGTAGGAGCAACAGAATGGGTTATCAAATGCTATCCATTGGGTAAGAGGGGAGGTAAACATGCATATGCAAATATAAAATAGATACGAGAGAAAATAATTTTATTAGACATTTATTATTTTTAAGTAATTACATTATATCTTATAGTGTAATAATACATATGTAAACAGTGCTTAGGAAGGACATATGCTTATAACTTGAAGGCAATGAAATGATCTATTTTCTGACTCTTTATGGTCAACAGTTGAGCTTTCCCTTTTAAAGAAAAATTAATTCTGGCAAAATAGCACTTTTTATAACACCTTTAAAACTACAAAGCTCTAATGTTGACTTGCACATATGCTTCTTTGCTTTCTCAATATTGAGCTTTAAGTTTTAGCTCTGATTCCAGCTTCACCCAACTCTTTTCTGAGGAAGTGCTTCTTCTGCCAGAAAATGCAGATGAGGGAATAAGTCTGCTCTGCTGGTGCTTCAGTAGAAACAGGTGGTTTTCTAAGCAGTCCTGATAGTCACACCAGTGTCTTGCCAGATACTTTATCTCACCTCTAGGACAGCCCAGGAGGCTTGAATTCTCAATACTCAACAATTTACTATGAGTTACCCTTACTGAGTATGCAAAGCATGAAATAAAATTGCCAAAGTGGCCAGCTGGCTAATGC
Source organism: Anseranas semipalmata (assembly GCA_013399115.1). Taxonomy (NCBI): domain Eukaryota; kingdom Metazoa; phylum Chordata; class Aves; order Anseriformes; family Anseranatidae; genus Anseranas; species Anseranas semipalmata. The sequence continues at coordinate 36,058 of VXAA01005254.1, read as the reverse complement.
TATTTTTAGTTGTTCTTTAACTTGCTAGACTAGTGGAAGTCACAGTCTGAGCTTATAGAAGAATCGTGCATGTTCTGACGTCACTAACCTTTCTTTTTTTACAAGAGCTGCAATATATATAGCACTGAGGGAGGACTGCAAATAGAAGTGATCCAGATTATCTGTTTGTCATGGAACAGCAAGATAGCACAAGAAGGTAGCAGGCAAGAGAAGAAAGTGCAAGGGCTAATACCCGGCTTTACTGGCACAAGGTCCTGGATTCTGATGTTCTTTGGATGCTTCTGTTCCCTCAAGACTACTAGGTAGATCACTGACCCTCTGTAGAAAAAAGAGTAAGGGAGAGTGTTCATTATCTTTTTATCCTCATTCTGCTAGTGGGCAGCACAGGCCCCCCAAATGCACAATTTCTGCCATTGCAGGAAAATAGCCTAACTCATTGTAGATCTCAACTCATTGTACAGCCTAACTCATTGTTTGCCATTTCCAGTTCACCAGAAGCAAAGGCTAAGTGAGATAAAAATCACTTTACACGGGGTTTTTATTTGCCAGAAAAAAAAAAGAAGGAATCACATGATTTGACCATAAAAGAGCAGCTGGCTTCTGGAGTTCCTGAGAAGTACATGGGGGATAAATCTGCCCCAAGATATAGCATTTTAAGTCACCTAGGTAAAACATATATCAGAGAAATGGTGTTTCATTTGAAATCCTTATGTTGTGTTATATGGACATACTTAGTTACCTAACAATTACATCATTGCAGCATCCAGAGGCCTTACCCTTGTACTAAATGATGTTAACATACAAATTGCTTCAAGTAGAAGTCTTTCTAGCCCAGTGTCCTATCTGCAAGAGCTTTTTTAAGGGAAAGGTGTTCTGAGAGAACCCACCACAAGTTAATGTTTCAGATCACGTTATGCCTCAGATCATGAAGGTATAAGAGTTCATGCTTCCTCTAAAACATTTCTTTAAAAAAAATAGATTTACTGCTACACATCTGATATTGGCGTTACTCATATGACTCTCCAATACTTTTTTAGTCCTGCTAAATTTATGTTTTCGGTAATATCAACTGACAATGAATTTCATGGTGTGATTGTACATTGCATGGAAAATGATTTTCTTATTGATTTTATGTTTCCTAGCCACCTTTCCATTTCTATGACTAGATGGTTTCTTGTGCTGTAAACAGGGCAAATAGAAATTTCTGGTCTACCTTCTGTGTGGAAATTGTAGTTTTGCATGCTTTATCATGCTTGCTTCTGATCTCATTAGTGAAAATAGTTACAATTTTAATTTAAATATTCAGTCATGTGCCCCTTATAGTTTGCATTGGATGTTCCAAAAAGCTTCTCTTCTGCATTAATTTTGAGACTAGGTGATGGTAGTTCAATTGAGGTGAGCCACGGCTTGCTATTATTGTATTATAAGAATTTTGGTGTTATTTTTCATCCCATTCTTTAGTAATCTTGTGATACATTTCCTTTGGTTCAGATTACTGCTGCACACTGGGTGGAAGTCTTAATTAACTAACGTGCAATGAGGTTCATGTCTACTTTTTAACCTGCAAGCATTAGTTTTAAACCCTAACTGTGATGAAAAGATTTTGCTGTTTCCCCTCTAGCATATTTCTATTTGTTTTCATTGGCATGGACTTTCATTTGTCACTATGAATCACTCTACTTGTTTGGGTCTTTTGAATTCTTTTCACATTGCTTTCTGATTCTAGCTGAGCTATTCTACGTCATTATAAATTCAGCAGCTTCGATATTCCCTGGTGCCATATTTCTAGATCACATATACGTTTATTAAAGAATACTGAACCTGGTACAGAAGGTAAAGATACATCATCATAAAGTTTTAATGATGGAATTTGGCTGTTGAATCCACTGCTTTTACCACCAATTCCTATCTAGTCACTGACTGATGAATTTTTTTATTTTTTTTTTCTTTTACCTCAAAACTGCATAGCCTTTCTAGTATCCTTCTGTGGGTCGCCTGTCAAGGTCTTCCAGAATAGTAACTACTTACACCAGCTTAGCGGTACTACAGAGCTGGCAGCGTATATTTTAGTCTTGGGTCTCCCTTTCTACTTTCACTAGTACCAAATAGCTATTAATCAGTACAACCAGTATGTCNGGAAAGGAAAGGAAAGGAAAGGAAAGGAAAGGAAAGGAAAGGAAAGGAAAGGAAAGGAAAGGAAAGGAAAGGAAAGGAAAGGAAAGGAAAGGAAAGGAAAGGAAAGGAAAGGAAAGGAAAGGAAAGGAAAGGAAAAAATCTGTCAGATGAATCGGTTTATGTATCAGTAAAACATGATTTAGGTAAGTAGTTACTGTAACAAATCACTTGTTTCAATGGGTTTATAAGTGCACATTTACAAGTAAGTGTGTATAGACTGTGAATATCATAGCATATCTAATTTTTCTTGCAAATATAATTTTGGATAATGTATCCGTCTATATTAGAATTATGTTCATCAAATACATGAATAAGAATTGCATGTATGTTTATACTATATAGGAAAAAAAAGTTAGTCAAATTTGTTTTGTTGATTTCAAATGCTTCTGGCCCCATGCTTCTGGCCCAGGTAGCTAGCATCTTGTGCTCCTTCTCAAAATTGCAGTTGAAATCCTGGTACTAATTCAAGCCAGCAAGAGTCCAGTTCTGTTGACATCAGCTGGGCCAGTGTTTCACCTCTAGGCTTAAAAAGAGTAGTAGTTTCATATTGTCAGTAAATTTGTCTTCTGTTTTGAGAGAAATGTCAGTGGAGTACATAAAAGGAGCATTATCCAACTCTGAATAGGAATGAAAAAATAAGTGCAGAAAATACTCAGCAAGAAAAGAAGAATGAGTGAATAAATACATTTATGTGTACATTTTATATGTGTGTGCATATGTAGTTAGAAATGTTATCCATATATGAAATACAACAAAAACAGTGTGCAGACAAAGCTTAGCAGACATGAATAAAGAGGTTCAAGGTGCAAACCTTCCCAAAACATTTATTTTGGAGAAGCTCATGAGTAATAGAGACAGAAAAAATAACTCTTGTGCTTTTTCTGATTAGGTACTGCAGAGTGATTAAGACTGCCAGAACAGGCATGTAGAGAATGTGAAGTCTTTAGCAGCATTTTTTTGTTTGTTTGTTTGTTTGTTTGTTTTTTGTTTTTTTGTTTTTTTTTTGTCAATGTGGGGAATATCCTTATATGACACCTTCTGCCCCTCTCATGGTGTTTAAAAGGATGATACTCATGTTGTCTAAATTTATATAGCTCCCTGAACTAATCTTTCCTATTGCTTAGAAACCTAAGATATTTGTAAGTAAACTGGTTTTATTGGAGTTTGAGGTACAGGATTATTAGCAAAAGGAGAAAAAGAAAAGGAACAGCATGTATACTATAGTTAGTTGAAGCTTGTAGGATAAGATGCAGGATTTGGAAAGGCTTGGGAAATGGGGAGATATGTATACATATGTGAGGAAAGAAGGAAAAATGAAGAAAGTGTGGAAAATTCCATACTATCTCAGAAAAGAAAAGAGGAGTTGGTAATGGAAGTTAAGGAACTGCTACTTTTCTTCAGGAGAGTGTATTGCAATTTCTGTTAATGTTGCCTTGAGATTCTTTTGGTACTGAATGACATAAAACTTGAAGCCTCATTAGAGGAATTCCTCATTAGAGGAATTTCATTATCTCATATGCTGGTATGAGTTATAGCAGATCAATACAAATAACAAATCCCCCTTCCCTCCCCCCAGGAATTTTAAAATCTGGTAAGTTCTGGTATAACAAAGAACAGGATAAAAAGGGAGAAGTATGGGGAAATGGAGCAAGAATAACAGAATAACAGTTTCTTTCCTTGTTAAAAGATCTAGGCGAATTGCTTAAAATGCTGTGTTGATGTCCCCTTTCCTTTGTGTCTTCACAAGATCCTTGTTATGAACATTATGGTGATTTGGTGTATCTTCTTCAATGATATTCATTTTGATTGAATTCACTCAAAATTGAGTATGCTTTTTGCTTTTCTGGCTTTTTTGATTAATATAGTTCCCAGTTTCTAGCCTTATCCCACGTGCATGTTTCTTATAACGTTTTAGAACAATTTTCAGATCAGTTCTCATAACTTTTTTTAATGAGACTAATTGACCTTGCCAGCATATTCTCTGCTTGAGTGCAACTGGGAAATGTTTCAGTTGAAGCATAGCCAACTCTTTTTGATTTTTCCCCCCTTTTTAATATAACCCTCTTTTGTGTTGCGGGTTTGCTAATAATGAAAATTTTCATAAATGATGATCATTTCCCTGGCCCTAAGGACTTTCTCTTGTCACACCTTCTCCAAGTTATGTATTCTTTAAACCTAAAGTGTATTTGTTGTGAATTGTTCCTATGGCACTATTCATAATCTTAAAAATTCCATAGCATTATGACTCTGAAAAAAAAATAAAAGAATCATTTGCATTGGATTGTACTGATGTGTGTAAATAGTACTGTTCGGAGAAACCCCTTTGAATTCCCTATGACAGTACCTATCCCAGAAAGGCAGTAAACCTAGTTAAGATTTATGCAGTCCTACACATGAAAGTTATCCAGAACTTCAAAAGAAGAGGGAATCCAGCTTTGCTGGTGTTTGACCAAAAAGGGAACATCTCTTTCTCGAGAAAAGAAGGTTGCCTAAAGCAGACTTTCAAGTGAAACTGCATGTCAGAATCTCTCGGATACTCTAAGAAAGCTGGATCCTATCGGAAAGGACCTAGATTGTGTTATCAACTGGGATGGTGAAGCCTTCTTTTGGGTAGAAGCTTCAAGTTCTCTAGGAGTGATACAAAGGTATTGCAGGAGTCAGGTGTGAAAAAATCCTACATTTACCTCAAGGCAAAGCACTGGGAAGGTTATATTACAACACATTCTTCTATGAAGAATTAGAACTTCAATTAGAGAGAAGACGCAAATAAAGCCTTCTGCAGCACTGTAGCAGATCACAGAAAAGCAGTCAGGGGCTTGCACTAAAGGGAAAGCCACAGTAACCGGCATATTCCCATCTTGCCAGAGAGCTGCTAGAAATTCCTCTGTGAAACTGAGGTGGGTGGAGGAGGTCATCAGCAAAGCAGGGTGGAACTGGGAAAAAAAGAATTTAAGGTAAAATGATTGCAGTGATTTTTTATTTTTATCTTTTTTAGTAAAAAAATATACTGTTTGCATGATTCTGATGACACTGGTTCTGAAATGAAGAATGATCTTGGATATAAGAACCCTTTAAAACCAAAATCAGATTTTTTTCTAGCTTAACGTTGTTGATGGGATTTCATCAAGCAAAGAGGACTGACAGAGGTTAGCAGAGGTTTTTCCCCTTTGAAGGTTTTTATGGACAAAACTGATAAGGTCCATAGACAACAATATGTTAACAAATGATGTGAAATATAAAGCATGCTTAACTTCCCCTCCAGCAACAGAGGCAGTTGTGAGAGAAGGTAGACAAAAAATTATCCCCTTTGCTACTGTCTTTTTCCTAGCTGCCTCAGCTACAGCTAAATTGTAATTTTTAAGATCAAAACGATTGTCCAACAAGTTTAACAAATGATGCCAAAGATGATGCAATTTCATTAAGTAATGTATGGCTTTTTCTTGCAGTGGTGAGGACTTCTGATTGTATTCTGATGCATTGTTGATTGATGTACTGCAACAAAAGTAGGAAAAAGTCACATTTATTTCATATGGAAGAGTAGAGGGGTGGGTGATGACTGGATTTATGCAGGTAATTAACAGAGTAATAAAATGCCTTGTCAATGTTTCTTCAATGACAGCTGGAGTTTTTCTCACATTCTCTTAAACTTGACATATACTGTGCTATTTAAATAGTTACTTTTTCTGACTGTAGAAATGAGTCCTGGAACAATGATAAAGTGACAATAAACAGCACTGAAAACAATGGTCAGGAGCCAAATGCCATACTGTGGATGCTGTGAGCATCGATTTCTAGCCCTGTTGATATGGTGTTGCTTGTCTGATGTCCAGACTGATTTTCCTAACTATGTAAAATGTTGTACCACTATGACCTGAAATCACTTCAGGTTGCTATTTTTGCCCTTTTCATACTACCGTGAAGATGCCTAGTACTGCCACCAATGAAATTTTTGTTTAATTTTCTAAAAGGAAGACACAACCTAACTGCAATTAAGTGGACACTGCTGATGTATATGGGAGTGAAAGCTGACTGACAGCCTGCTCAGTCTCCAGTTTTGAAGTGCTGTCCACTTCTCTAATATCCACCTGCTACCCCTTTTCTTTCCTTTAGCAAGGCCTACTGAGTCACATAAAAGATCCTGGCTAAAAATGTTTCAAGACACATTATTCTGTCATCTCTTTATGACTCTTACACATAAGGCTTATACCAATTTTGATCTATAGTCAAAGTCATAAGTAATTACACATATTACAATTGCTCAGCAAGACACTAGTTGATGTGGGCGTGTTGCAGTTCTACATGAGGTTTTATAACTAATATCTAAGTTTTTTTGATTGCTTTCCATAGAAGCTTACATTCCTTCTGAACTAAAATTAAGCTAAATGTTATGTTTAAAAAATATTTAAAAATAAGTTTAAAGACAAGCACCAAACTTCTCACCTTGCAGCATATAAGACTCTTTAAATGAACAATTTGCTGTTTCATTGGGAAGCTGCTGGTGTGGCTTACACCCTAAATGTAGGTGCTGTATTGAAAAAGGAAACATACTTTTCTTTCACCAAAAGGATTTGACGGCACTCTGGCCAGCCTAGGAAAAGAATTAGACTCTTAAATTAGAACTGGTGCACATCTGAGTAGTGCTTCTGTGCTTGCATATGGCCCTGTCCTACCAAGCGGCAAAATAATTGCCTTTATAAAAACACTGGGTTTTTCCTCCACCTATCTCATCTGAAGGCCGCATCTCTAATAGGTAGGCTCAGAGAACAGCTGTGCTTTGTGTATGAATGCCATGCCAGGGCTTCAGGTGGTGGAATGGCAAGAGAGGGAATACAGAGTGTGTCTAAAAGATATAGAAATGAACAACACCTGACATGCGTAAGGAAAAAACAGGAAAATCACTAGCAATTCAGCCTTTTTTTTCTCCCCCTCATAGTCAAATCCTTACCTGATTGAGTGAACATAAATTCATAGTATTCTGTAACTGATTTTATCTCTCATATCCAGAGGATTGAGGCTACTACAGCACACTGTATGTACCTCTCGTGTTCTGGACTGGGCAGGTTTTCATCTGCTGGCTCCTGGAGTTGGCTTCTTTCTCTGCCCACTGGATAGTTCAGGATCACTTCCAACATGCCTCCCATAGACCACACAAAATAGGTATATCCTGGGATCCCATGAGTTGGAAGTGGTGTGAGTATCATAACACACCATTTTGTTTCTGGATCTAGAGATCTGGCATACATACAAGAAGCACTGAAGTGACACTAATTCCAAGAAAAAACAAGGAAGCAGTATGCATTAGTAATCGTGCTGAGTAAAAGAGGACTGGTTTTGTATTCATGGGAGGGAAGTGTAACTTTCAATTCAATCAAAACATAACTCATGAAAACTAAATTTAAGTACATTTGAAGTGTGTAACGCTCCCTCTGTTTTTAGCACAGATGTGGTGGCATCTCTTCAAGTCAAGATTTCAGTATTATTTTTTGTGAGACGGTTTCTCCAGCACTCTCTGAAAAACATGCTCTAAAATTATATCTCTTAAATGAGAGATGGATACTCTTGTAATTTAAAAAAAAATCTATCAGATCTTGGAGTTTTATTGCTGTTTGCCAATGACTTTCACAACAAAGCTAATATTTGCACTGTTGAACTGATGCATTCAAAATCAGTCTATTGTAGTCATGATTCTTGTGAGCATCATTTGTTATGAATGCACTCTCCAGACCTGTCTAGGACAGAGAACCAAGTCTTTGCCTCTGAGAAGTTTCATTCTTTTTCACCTATTGTTGAGCAAATATACCCCAGGAAATGTGTTTTTCCTACTTAGAAGGGGAGCAGTCTAATGAAATATTATCTGAATTACATGTTCTTTGGAGAGCATCGATACATTCACTTGACTTGTTATTTGAATACACCACCATAAATAGACATCTGAAAGATTTTGTTTCAAACATCAGTAGGATTTTGTTTCACAGAGAGTAATGTTGTGTCCCACAATCTTGAACCCTATCGTTTGGCTTATCAAGGTAGTCAGATACAGCATTTGATGTTGCAGCTATGCACATATTTGGAAATGGATGTGTAGGCATGCTAGTATGTTAGTATTTATGTTTTTTACTGTTTCAGCCTTGTTGAAGAACAATTTTTGTAGGTAGATTTAGCTGAATTTGCTATAGTTTCAAAATCCATCAATCAAGCTTCTTCAGGTCTACCAGCTCATTCTAATTCCAGCCGTTTGCCTCACATCTAACAGACAGTGACTGAGGTAGACATTTATTACTTGGGCTTTTGATTTCAACTGAATTTTAAAGAGTTACTAGAAATAATAAGATGAATGTTAGTCTCATTAAAATGAGGGCTGGCCAAGTATGACATTTTTTATTGCCTATTTAAATAGAGTGACATTCTTCTGGTCACTTCCATTGATGCATTTAGTATGCAACCAAATAAAAGTATTATCTTGCTTCAATATCAAAAAGATCATACCAGAGGAGAACTAAAATGCAAAAAGGAGACATAAAAGATGGAAACAAGGATAGACAACAAAGGAAGTGTGTAAAAGCATGTTTCACACACAGTGGGACAAAGGAGAAAGGTCAAAGCCCACCTGAAGCTAAAACTACTCATAGTTAAGAGAAGGGATTTTAGAAGTCTTCTAACACAAAAGAGTTTTAATGAAAAGGTGGGTCTGTTGAATGGGTGAGACAACGTAATGATGGATGATAAGGTAAAGGTCAAAATATGTAAAGCCTCTTCTACCTTTGTCTTCACAGCTAAAGTCCTGGCTTCTGTGCCTATGGTTTGGGAAGATAAAGAGCAGCCAAGCATACAGGGAGCAACACCAAGCTACATGTACCCCAGTGAATTTGATTGTGCCAGGGATCATTCTAACAGTGTCACTCTACAAGCCAGATCAGTGCTGGGGAGTGCTCTTTGGAAGCCAGATCAGTGCAGGGGAGTGCTCTTTGGCATGAAGCATTAGTGCATTCCACTGAACTTCAAACCTCCAGAATCCATGGTTTCATGAACGGGTATTTTCTTGTCTCCAAATTGAGCTTTGTGGTGACAGCAACGACATTTATGGTAATATGCAGCTGAAAGGGCTGTCTTGTAAATAACATTCAATAGTGAGTTATGTACTATGTCTAAGAAAATTCAATTCCTGATTTCCTTGCTGAGACCTGCAACCAACTAAGGTGATGATAGTAAAGAAAACAAATCACTATCACCCAGAAATGTGCCCAAGTTTCAGTTCTAGAAACTGTCAATTTTAACCATTTCCATTAGTAGTAAGGAGAAGCTTGTTATTCTCTTTCTGTGAGTTCTACAGACATCTGTAACTTTCAGTGGAGAAAGGATTTCTAACTTCCAGCAAGTCACATGGTTCAGGTTAGTAGGCTTATAAAAGCGGTGAATAAATACCCACAGTGGTTAATTGAAAGTAGAATATCGGAAGGTAAGGTGTGGAGGTCTGAAGAACAGTGGAGGAAGATAAGGCTTGCATCCTTGTCTTTCAGTTTGTACTCTAGAGTTGGCCCTACCACTGACATATGCTGAGTGACTTCCACTCCATCCTCAAGTTTCTGAAACAATATAAAGGTAATGAGCTCATGACCTGCTTTGAAAAGTAATTTGAGATATTCTGATGAAGTGCTAGCATGCTATGTGTTATTACCTTCCTCAATGACCAGAAAAGCTTTTGAGATCAACCTGGACAGCTTTCAAACAAGTCTTTTTATGATTTAACATGATCGCGATGAAGATGACAATGATTATAATGAAGATGGACTCCTCAAGTCCAAATCACTGTGAATATTTTTACAATTTGCACAGAAACTGAAATGATCCGTTTGAATGAGAGACTGTGGTTTGCTAAAATATATATCCTTCTCATTTCCTTCCTTCCTGTCTTTCTATTTAAAAGTACTTCATTTAAAAGAGTAATCTAAGATTAAAGTCTGTTTTGGGTGGTATAATTGTGCTGTTAGAAAGGAGTGTTCCTCTTTCAACCTTAATTCTAGTAGACCCAGGCAGTGAGGCATCATGTATCTTCATGCTAAAAAGAGGCCAGGTTTGGTTCTGCAGAGCCTTATGAAACCATGTCAGGATCTATGCCCCACAGTGCTGCTGTTGCAGTCAGAAACAGCTGCTATAGAAATTTTGTGTAGGAAGTTGTGCCTCATGTCTTCTTCTAGCTTAATTACCTGCCAATAAAATGTTGTCCTCACTATGCACTTTTTTAAATTTCCTTTGAAAAGACAAGAAAATGCAGTAAGCATAATTTATTGGGAATACAGTGAAGAATACAATACAGTCCTATATAGGGAATTTTTATCTCAACCTGGTAAACAACATCAAGGCATTAAGGATTTATTATTATTATTATTATTAATGTTAATACTGGAAATGACAACAGCAACAATAGGTCTTGTTAAATAAAGAGGTTATTGAATAGGGCAGAGCTTGTTATTTTGCCTTCTTCAAGGACTCATTTTCGTACAGATATTATCAAACATTTCCTTAACATCCTTGTGCAAAAATTAGGAATATACTGATGACTGATAATGACAAAAACTCAGAGCACTGTTTATATAGTGGGGGACTGAATCATCACAGGAATAATAATGGTAAGAATGGAAAAAAAAATGTTGTATGGTAATTGTGATAGGTTTTCATAAGAGTTTTAGTTAAAATTTGGGTCCTCCTCAGTCTGAACTGATGAGAAATCTAATAATGTTATTTGATCCAGAATGTTTGAGTGGCTAAGGTAACAAAATTGTAAAAAAGCCAGAGTGATCCTAAGATGGATAATTTCTGGGCAATAACAATATCACTTTGTAAGTCTTGTAAGATCTTCTGTAGACTGCTATAAACAAGACATACTCTGGATAAAGAAAATGGCTACTACTGTAGTTACTAGGATGTATTGAAAGATCTTTTACAAGATCATTGAAAGGAGTAATTTCTTGTGTCACAGCAGGTGAATCCTGGAGAATGTCATTGATACAGCAATTCCTGCAGCACTCTGTGTGTCCCTTAATTTTGCAAGGATCTAAGGGTTTTTAGTTTATGGTTTTTAGTTAGCATTTTTTTTTTTTTTAAGCCTTATAGTCAGTGAACTATTCAGCTTCTGAAAACCAACTGCTGAAACAGTGGATCATCATGACTATTTTCATGTCAATATATGATTGTTAGCAAAAAAATATCTGCATCTGTATTCACAAACTGAGCTGTGGCAAGACCACTGAGCCCAGCTGGTACAGAATAGATGGTGTCTAAGTTAACAACCATTAGCAGCCTCTCAGAAAAGACAGACATAACCACATTTCATACTAAGACTGGTCCTTGGTCTGTGCTAACCTTTTAACTGTGTATAGGAGTTTTTTGGGGACAGAAAATCATTTGTTTTGACCCAAAAATGGCAAGGGACCATTCTTACAATTGAATGGTAGAAGGGATCACATTGCAGTGCCAAGGACTGGGTCTCAGCGGTGATTAAAGTATTGGTACAACCAGATTCCCATAAGTCCTGTTTGAATCAGGCTTTTCACATCCTATATAAGTTATCAAGTGGTGGCTGATTTAAGTGATGCTTCTATTGCTGATTACGCCACAGCTAAAATTAAACCATCTCCTCAAGAAGTCTTTCAGGACTGCTTATCTTAGTCCTAACGCAACCTCAAGGCTCAATCTCAACTAAGACCATTATATTTCATATTAATAATTTTAATTTTTTTATAGTAACTGGTTCACTGAAGCCTCAGGTCTTCAGTTGCTAATTGTTACACCATGTTTACTGAAGTAATTGATTGGAAAATATGACTTGATTGCTGCTGCTGACTTACTGCTTTCTGCAAGCCTGTACTGATTGAAGTGTAGCTGATGACTTTGTTTTCTGATTTGGATAGTGGTACATTTTCCTTAGGCTGATTTAACTCTCATATATACCAGTGTAAGTAAGTGTAAGTAAGCAGCTGCACTTATTTCACTTGATACTTCTTAGCCAGGAACACTAAAAAAGAAAAAAAATAAAAACAATGTTACTACATATGTATTGCAGGAGACTGCACTACTACTATCAAAACATAGCATACAGTCACTAAGTTAACCAAGTGGTAAACACTGTAAGGTCATACCATCATCTAAACTCATTTCATCTCTTGGTTTGTGTCCGAAATCCCCCATAGAGATGGACTTGAGATACGCTCCTATCACTGAATTATTTGTGTATGCAACTAAATCTTTGCCCCCTCACCATCTATCTTTCACTACACTTACAAATGGATTACTTCTCCTTTCTCCCCAAAGGTATGTAATCCTGGCCATCTGCTTCCATACCCTATGACTGTGATCTCTTCTTTGACAGAATAAGTTCTAACAAGGGATTATTAAGAACCTTAGTTTCTGAGCAACTAGTCAATAGCAATATTTTTTTACTGTCAGCAGCCATTAACGTAATTATGTGCTTATGCTCATACTCTGTTGTTATGCTAGGAGGAGGGGTGCTTTTAAAGTAAAATAAAAAGAGAGCTTATAAAAACTTATTTATAAATATTTATGTCCTGCGTAGTTTCTGAGCTACTGAGAGCATGAACAATGCTGCACAAAATTCTGCCAGCATATGACTGCATGCAGGCAAGGGATGGGGCAATACCAGTGCAGTAGTTCCAGGAGTGCAATTTTGCTGCAGTGAGGAACTTCCTTGAACTTCTTTGTTCAAAATAGGGAATACACTGTCAGAGGTGGCCTTGGAGATGTAGAGAGAAAAAAAAAAAAAAAAAAGGACTAAACACAATAAAGGTCTTAGCTGATTGAATTCAAGTCTGAAGTTGTGGTATGAAATGCATGTCATTGCCTAACTGAGTGCTCAGCTTGGCCTCTTTGATGCCTTACATTTTAATTGCAAAGTTTCCCAAGTAGTTAGAGCTGTGAACTTCTATATGATAATAAATGGTTCAGTCTTTCCTACGCTGAGCATTTCACACATTCAGACCAAAATCCACACAGCACTCCACCTCCAGTCACTCCTTCATTAAATCCCTCACAATAACTTAAGAAAATAGTCCCAAAGTATCTGAAATTTCTGTAACAGGTTTTCACAAAGTAGGAGGGATGGGGATGGTATTGACCTTTGCTTATCTAATAGCAAGTACTTGTTTTTCTGGGAAGTGAGAAATCCTGGTTCAGTCCCCTCTTCAGCTTGAGGAGGTACAAAATCATCTCCTTGGAAGAATGTCTCTTTTCTGTAAGCAGCTCTGCTGGGTGTGTCAGTTAAGGATGAGCACCACTGTATGGAGGAAATGAGGGAGTTCCCTCCCCCTCCTTCTTGTACAATAGTTATGTAGTTTCAGCACTTGCCTAGTCTAGGACTTTCATTTCTACTTCCACTGCATTTTATGGCCTTGTTGTTGAATATAAAATGTATCTGAATAAAGCCAAGAAGCTAAGACTCCCTTGTGCTTCAGAGTGCTCTGATTGCTTGGTGGGAGATGCCTACATTTGTCATACTGTCCCACGCTGACCCCCTACACCCACAACTCCTTTTGGCACAGTTATACAGCTTCACTGGGAAGAGGTGGATCAAAGTGAAATTATTATATTAAAAACATAAAAGATTTAACTTGAATTAATATATGTAATAACAAATAAATGTTAAAAGGGAAGTAAAAATGCTCTACTGATTTTTTTATTTTTTATTTTTTTTATAAAGAGATATTTAAACCTAATGTTGTAAGTCTAATTGCTTCTACTTTATGTGGAATTTATTCTAGTTGTTTTTTTTTTTTTTTTCTTAATATTTAGGTTCCTTAGGTTAATTAAATACCAATATTATTTTATTTTCTCTGACACTTTTTGGTCTTCAAATGAAAGTAGGGAAGGCTATATTCGCAACCTAGATAATGATTTTGTTATTGATGTAATGGAGTTTTATTAGGCTTCTGTAGCAGATGACTACAATTCAACATCTATTTAATCATTATTCTACAGTGACAGGAGAACAGTAATTATTATTTGACTTAAATACAATCAGATTTGCGTAATTCTTTTCCATATTCTGGGTGTCACAGAGATTTTATCTCTCTAAATAAACCATCTGAATTATTAGTGTTTTTTGTATTATTTTTTTAGAGATTATCTCCTATGGTTAAATTATATTTTATTATGAAAAGATAAAACAAATGGGACAAGAATACAACTTAAAATACTTTGAAAACCTCCTGCTTATAATTTGAGATCTTTTTGCAAGAAATGGAAATGTTCACCTCATGAAATAGCCAATTCGTGAATATTAATAGCAACCTTCACCTTCTGAAAATCACATGGTGGATAGGCATTTGATTAATAATGCAATGATACAAATCACAATGCAAATTAAATTCAGGAAATAAGATAACAGATGGTAAACTATTCCTCTTCTCGGCAGACTGGCATTCTGTAGTTGCAGGATATCATAGTTCACATCTCTATTATCAATATATTTAACTCCACATTTGCAATGAATTTTGATAATGTAAATATAGTTGCCTGCTTTTAACAGACAACAGATGCATGAATTGCCTATGATTGTATGGCTTACCTATATATGATGCATATATGAATATTCAGAAGATTAAAAATAATTTTTCTTTGGAGTTACTGATGCGGCATGAACAGCATTTGTTGGAGTGATTAGAAATGTTACATACATCATTGTGAACTGACTCAGAATGTACCTAGAACTGTCAATCCCCCACTTTTATGTAATTTACCAATTAAATAACATAAAAAAATACTTTAATTCTTTCTTTCTTTTCCCAAACCTATATACCCCTGCTGTGTTACAGTTCTGTGAACATGCATAGAGATGGAATGTATCTTATCCAGAAATTTCAAATTATGTTATTACCAAGAGTGTACAGTGGCCAAACTTCAAGGCTTAACAGGTCTGTAATAGGGATTTGCAAAATTTTGTTTAGCTAGATTAATACAGTCATCATGTGTAGATAGCTGTTGTCAGAAAAGAAAACATGATCAGTAGCCCTAATTTAGGGTACAGAGGAAAGCATGGCTTGCTTTCTTTCAAATTGCTGTAAGCATTATCTGTGGGAGGACCATTTTTCTAAATGATAAATCCAAAACTGATAATAGATTTAGAGAAGTAATCACTTCACCTACATATTGTAGATACAATTGGATAATCTAAAACAGTCTTTCCACATTAGACATTTTTCATATCTTCAAAAGGGATACAACTGGCTTTTACAACTGGCTGTTCTTTCACATGTTGGTGTTCTTCAGGGACTCCTGATGCAAACAAGTAAAAGAAGTATTCTTATCTCATAAGAAAATACTCGGCTCCAGAATCATAAATTCCTTGTTTCTGACAGGATGTTAGAGTTCAAAGTTTAAGAATATATATTATCTGTGTGAGGGGTACAGACTAATATAAAAACCTTAAGTTTTCTTTCCAGTTCTAAAATCTTGGAGAATTTTGTCATGTGCTCACAGACTAGAGGAAGACCTACTACTGCTATACATTTCCACTGTTTTAGGCCATGTTTTTCTTTTGTCACCAAAGTCCAAAGCTTCAGATTCTGGTGTGTGCCTGTGAGTTTTCTAGTTCCATCCTAAAATGTCTCCCCCAGGCTATCTTACTGCAGACTTTTTTCCTTCCCAAGAATTAGTTGATTTATTTTGAATGCAAATATGCTTGTAACTAACAGGAATCATCTACTTCCCAGCTTGCTCTGTTATCATTTCTGTCTCCTTTGGAACATGGGAACTGTCACAGAGGATCAGGGTATAGCTAAACATCAGCTGCATCTGAAAGAGGAAGAAATTTTTGAGTAGGCGTTGAATTTTACATATTGCAAGATAATTTTGCTGGAAAACTCAGCGTGAGGTTTCATGCACTTTATTAAATTTGTAGTATATCTACTGAAACTCTAGATGCTGTTGTCCAGGCTTTTTTTTAAGATTTGATCTAGCTGAGATTATGACCTCAGATACATACATGGTAATGAATTCCACAGGCTAGCATTTCATTGCAGGATGCTTTCAATGGTTATTGTTTGCCAATGCATGCCTTATAATGCTTTGTACTATCATGAGGCGAGTTTTCTCCTTTTCCTCACGTATCTCCTCTCTTAGTTTATCTCCTTCCAGTTCTGATTTATTCCCTTTTAGTATTTCATGCTGGTTCCGTCATTTCACTAAGTCTGTCCACATGTGTAAGTTAGGATGTAAACCTTTTGCTCTGTCACAGTGGATTTTCTGACATGGATGTAGATTTATTTCTTAGATTGTAATTTCTGTATCATAACCAATGATAGTGCTGTATAAGATGTCTATTTCTCTTTGTTCCAGCAAATAAATAAATAAATAAATAAATAAAAGCGCACAAATGCTTTAACTGAGCCAATTTATTTTGAGCTGGAATAGAAGAAAAGATAAAAGCACTGGTCTCTAGGGAGGTGACAGACTCTGTCTCAGGTTGTGACTAACCTTACCTAGCCTCCAGCTTGATCTCCCACACTAGCCTTACGCTTATCCCAAGGATGACAAGGATTTGGAGACACTAGTAGTGGATTCTGTAACTCAGACGTAAGGGGCTGTATAATCACACAGGTTGCAAGGGACCTCCAGAGGTCTTCTGATGCAACCACCTGCCCAAAGCAGGTCTAGTTAGAGCAGGTGCTCAGGGTGCTGCCTCTTCTTTATATGTCCTCAGTCTTCCAGCCACCTTTGATACAACACTGTCTGAGTTTAAGACTTACTACTCTTTCCAACAGCTTCCTCAGAAGGGGGTCTGTGGAAAGATAGAAGAGATGTTACCTGTATTTTTAATTGAGGAAAAAGAAACAGAAAAAAAATATATATCCAGCACTTTGGGGGTGTCCCTATTTGTTCCAGAACACACATGGCTCATGCCAGATTTTTTATTAATATTATGGAAACTAGTTAAGTCTGGAAACTCATGCCATTCAGAAATCTTGTAGGTATATTGTCCTGTGTCATAGTACAGAAGGCAAAAAATTTCATCCAGTCTAGAGGTTCAGCAAGTTTTTCTTGTCTTTTCTGAGCCCTCCTTAGAATGAAGGTCTCATGAATGAAAATCCCATTTGGGTTTTAATGCCATTATAGGCTTCCTATTAAATTGCTTATGAAGGATACTTATTGCTATTGAACCATTAAAGTCGACTTTTTATTAACAGTTGTGTCAGGTCACCGGTTTTGCATCAGAAGCTCTTTTTCTGCAACGTCAATGCTACATCTTTCATAACAATAAAGAATTCAGAACAGAGTGAGTTTTTGTATCCAGGATGAAGGCTAGGCACATGTAGAGTTGGATGACAGCTTCCTATTTTTGTACTACCAGAAAAACTGCAGCATCCTTTATATATTCAGAATTTTCGAAGTATTTCTATATAGCTTTATATATCTGCACTGTGCAGTTCAGCTGAAAAGGGGGAAAAAAAGCTTTATTAATACTTTATTATCTGGCATCAGTAGGAAATTGATGCAAAACCTTCTGATTTCTTAGAGTTAAGATACTGTAAGTCAGAAACATACAACCAAACCAAACCAAACCAAACCAAAACAAAAGAACCAAAAAAACAAAACCACCACATTTAACCTGTAATACAATAGCTCTTCTCAGAGCCTGGTAAGGTAAAAATATCATGTGCCTTATAAGGGAAAGTAAATAAAGCAGTCACCTACTCCTTTGTTCATATAATCCCTTAATCCTTCTAGATGGATAATCTTTCATTATTCCCTGTTGCTGGTAGAGAATTCCTTCCTGTAGTAGCTTATGATGGCATTCATCTCACCCAGTACTGTACACATGTTCAGCTAAGCTAGTTGCTATAAGCGCTGTTTATAGTCAGTGGAGAGAAATGTGCTTCAAAACCTGTTTCATCTTATGTATTTTCTGTGAGATAAAGTGAATTATTCTTCGGAATAATTTATTTGTAAAGGAAGTATCAGGCAACTAGTGAAGATGTAGATATGGTGCATGTTTTGTCAGATGAGTCTCATCTCTAACTACTATTATGCAATTGTTAATTGCCTTTTCATATGTATAGAACTCAGTAGATTTTGGCTATGAATACCTCAATTTCATGGAATTTTAGCTGTCTTTACAAATGTGAAATGTCTTACATAACGATTACCTGAAAATTTCCTTTGTTGGAATATTCAGATCCATACATTCAAACCACCCAGAACATGTTACTTAAAATGATACTAGATGAGTAATTGACACTTGGTTTGCTACTTCTTTTTCATCAAACTTCTCATGTTCATTTTGAGGGAGGTCTCTTATTTTATCTTTCTGCTTTTCTTTTTTCTTCTTCCTTTCCTTGCCTCCTTTCCTTGCCTTTTCTTCTTCTTCTTCTTTTTCTTTTTTTTCTTCTTCTTCTTCTTCTTCTTCTTCTTCTTCTTCTTCTTCTTCTTCTTCTTCTTCTTCTTCTTCTTCTTCTTCTTCTTCTTCTTCTTCTTCTTCTTCTTCTTCTTCTTCTTCTTCTTCTTCTAATACTGTTGTTAGAGTTCCCCAAAGCTATAGGTTTTTCATAAATGGCAGCACCTCAAAAGTGAACCTGCCCATTTTTTGACATTAATTGGTTTGTCCTGCCTTGAGGCTGTGCAGAAGACAATTTACTGTCCTGATCTTGCAAGAAGGAAAATTGTCAGGCATGGCACAGAAAAGAGTTTTCCCTCTTGCTGAAATGCTAAACAAATACAATCAGCAATGCTGTGGTGAGTATCTACTCAGTTTGGTGAAAACCCACTAATAAATGCTATAAGAGGTGTGCATATTTTGTTTTAAAAATACACACAAGGCAGAAAAGGACTGCCTTTGGACATAAATTCTGGTGAACAATCAAAATATTGATTCTACTCTAGGATATTTGTTAAGTGACCTCTGCTGTGGACTACTGAATCAGTGGAAATGGTTTTGATTTAATGGGTGCAATATACTGCTGTGTTCTTGTCAAGGTATTCTACATTTCTATTTACAAACCAACTGCAGACATCTTGGATGTAACACTTCATTTTCTCCTTGTTTTTAATAATGACTTTCTGCTTTAAAATATCTACAAAACTATGATTTTTATGAAAATACATTGCCTACTCTGCTCTGGTGAGACCCCACCTGGAATACTGCGTGCAGGCCTGGGGCCCCCAGCACAAGAAGGATGTGGAGCTCTTGGAACGGGTCCAGAGGAGGGCCACTAAGATGATCAGAGGGCTGGAACACCTCTCCTATGAAGAAAGGTTGAGGGAACTGGGCTTGTTTAGCTTGGAGAAGAGAAGGCTCCGGGGAGACCTCATTGCGGCCTTCCAGTACCTGAAGGGAGCGTATAAACAGGAGGGGGAACGCGTGTTCACACACGTTGATAGTGATAGGACAAGGGGAAATGGTTACAAACTAAGACAGGGGAGATTTAGGTTGGATATTAGGAGGAAGTTTTTCACTCAGAGGGTGGTGAGGCACTGGAACAGGTTGCCCAGAGAGGTTGTGGATGCCCCATCCCTGGAGGCATTCAAGGCCAGGC
>VXAA01005253.1:309522-322961 GCA_013399115.1 Anseranas semipalmata | reverse complement strand
TCCACATGGCTTTTGAAGATCTCAAGGCGGAGACCCCACAACCACCCTGGGCAGCCTGTGCCAGGGCTCAGCCACCCGCACAGCACACAAGTGCTGCCTGATGCTCAGAGGGAGCCTCCTGGGTGCCACTTTGTGCCCATTGCCTCCTGTGCTGGCACTGGGCACCACTGAGAAGAGCCTGGCTGTGGCCTCTTTGCACCCTCCCTTCAGGGATTTGTAGACCTTGGTGAGATCCCCCTGAGCCTCCTCTTCTCCAGACTGAGCAGTCCCAGCTCTCTCAGCCTCTCCTCACAGGAGAGGTGCTCCAGTCCCTTCATCATCTTGCTGGTCCTTCATTAGACTCTCTCCAGTACGTCCAGGTCTCTCTTCTACTTGGGGGCCCGGAACTGGACCCAGCACTCCAGGTGTGGCCTCACCAGCTCTGTGTAGAGGGGGAAGGATCACCTCTCTTGACCTGTTGGCAATATTTTGACGCAGCCCAGGATGCCATTAGCCTCCTTAGCAGCAAGGGCATGATGCTGGCTCATGTTCCACTTGGTGTCCACCAGGACCCCCAGGTCCTGTTCTGCAGAGCTGCTTTCCAGCTGGGTGCCCCCAGCATGTCCTGGTGCCTGGGGTCGTTCCTCCCCAGGCGCAGGGCTCTGCACTTCTCCTTGTTGAACTTCACGGGGTTCCTGTCAGCCCCTTTCTCCAGCCTGTTTGAGGTCCCTCTGGATGGCAGCACAACCTTCTGGTGTATCTGCCAGTCACACCAATTTTGTGTCATCTGCAAACTTGCTGAGGGTACATTCTGACACATCATCCAGATCATTAACAAAGCTGTTAAACAGGACTGAACCCAGTATTGACCCCCGAGATACTCTGCTAGTTACTAGCTTCCAAAAAAAAAAAATCTTTCATTTAGTCCTCTGGACAGGTAACAGTTTTTCTGGAGAAATTTCACCATATCACACTCCCCTATTCCTGTCCTTTTTTCCTCATGCTTTCAGGGGACAATATGTCTCCATCCATGGAGTTAGAAACTGGGTTAGAAACTGGCTGGGGGGCCGGGCCCAAAGAGTCGTGGTTAATGGAGTCAAGTCCAGTTGGAGGCCGGTCACTAGTGGCGTCCCCCAGGGCTCAGTACTGGGGCCGGTCCTCTTTAATATCTTTATAGATGATCTGGACGAGGGGATCAAGTGCACCCTCAGTAAGTTTGCAGACGACACCAAGTTAGGTGCGTGTGTCGATCTGCTCGAGGGTAGGAAGGCTCTGCAGGAGGATCTGGATAGGCTGGACCGATGGGCTGAGGCCAACTGTATGAAGTTTAACAAGGCCAAGTGCCGGGTCCTGCACCTGGGGCACAACAACCCCAAGCAGCGCTACAGGCTGGGGGATGAGTGGCTGGAAAGCTGCCTGTCAGAGAAGGACCTGGGTGTGCTGGTTGACAGTCGGCTGAATATGAGCCAGCAGTGTGNAGTCCAGAGAAGGGCAACAAAGCTGGTGAGGGGTCTCGAGAACAAGCCTTACGAGGAGCAGCTGAGGGAGCTGGGGTTGTTCAGCCTGGAGAAGAGGAGGCTCAGGGGTGACCTGATCGCTCTCTACAGGTACCTTAAAGGAGGCTGTAGTGAGGTAGGGATTGGTCTCTTCTCCCACGTGCCTGGTGACAGGACGAGGGGGAATGGGCTCAAGTTGCGTCAGGGGAGGTTTAGGCTGGATATTAGGAAAAACTTCTTCACTGAAAGGGTTGTGAGGCATTGGAATGGGCTGCCCAGGGAAGTGGTTGAGTCACCATCCCTGGAGGTCTTTAAAAGACGTTTAGATGTTGAGCTTAGAGATATGGTTTAGTGTGGGCCTTGTTAGAGTTAGGTCAGAGGTTGGACTAGGTGATCTTGGAGGTCTCTTCCAACCTGAACGATTCTGTGATTCTGTGTGATTCTGTGATTCAGTTTCCACCCATTTGTTCTATCATTATCTTTTTCAAAGAAAAAAAAATGTGTAGGTCTATTTAAAATAACAAAAAAGTAGGTTTTTTTTTTTTTTACAAAGGATGAAATTTGTTACAGGAAAAAAAAAATAACTTTTGCCAATTTTCAAGTTTGTTACATACTTAAAAGAGTAAAGGAGAAAATAATGAAGCATATGAGAGAAACTCCACTCAAACTCCTCTAAAGCTGCGACCAGCAGGCACTAACAGGACCAAACATTCTTCTGTCATTTCAGACTAACACTTTGTCCATAACTCACGTTGTTATTACTGCAAAGTGTACCCTGCACTACATAATAACACACACAGATGCTGTTCAACAACTAAGCACAATTTACAGACCTGGATTCCTGTTCTCTAAATCTGTAATCTGGAAGAATTTAGGGCAGCTGTACCCTCAGCTTTCAGATGAAGGGTTTCATCCATTTCTCTCAGGGGATCAAGAGACGCTGAAGAGCATGAAAATTACGTAGCTGGGGTCGAAGTCTAGATTGGAGATGTCATCTTTAATTTTTAACGTCCTGGCTTTTCCTATTGGCATGAGAATGACAATGTTTTACTGTTTTGGAAAGTTTACTTACTACTATTTTAATGTAAACCTGAAAAAAAAAAAAAAAACATAATTATTCACTCCAGGACTACGTACAAAAATTTTTAGAAGGAATCTTTACAGTTTAGTGAAACACTTGCTAACTTATCATGTGAAGATATATATTTACTAGCCCTTTAAAACTATGATTATTTTTCCAGGACATTGGAAGGTCTTTTAAGATCTGTTACAATCCAATACCAAATACTTGTTCAGGGAGATTTCATATCACAAAATATTGAGCTATTTATCTTTAGGCTACGCCTGGCACGTATATGTAGCGAGTTTGCAAGTTTTAGGTTGTCATGAATGTTTCTTGAGAAACAGCCTTGGACAGAAGTCATTTTTCTAAATTAAATAAATATGTTGGTTTTGATTTTCCAAAATACCCAAAGGAACTAGCTCACATTCTAGATCAATGGCCTGCAAAATTTCACTTTGAAATATGATGACATTTTTTACTTAGTGAAGCACAAAAATATCTCTGGAAACAAAGAAACTCTCTGCAGAGGATCTGATCCTGCAAACTTTACCCTCACGAATTAAAGTTCTCTAGGCAAGTTTTCCCTTTGACTTTAACAGGGCTGCCTATCTAGGTTTTCATGTTAGCTGAGGTGTCTGCACCATTAGGTGTCTGACGCTCCATCTTGCTACTACAGGTGTCTGTACCATCAACATTGCTTTGTAATTAAAGCACATAATTGTTGCTTTTGAGGATATTTGGACTTTTACAACAGAGTGGGGGTTGGCCATTTTCTTGAGAAAAGGAAAATTCCAGTCCTCAAACAGAACAGTTTTTTGAGGATCAAATTCTGAACCATTTTAAATACGATCCCCAAATCCTTTTCTGCGTTGTTGTTTATATATATGCGTTTAAGACTCCTAGTTAGGAAGCGTAGAGGTAGGAAATAAAACCTTTCGAAAGCTCTGGCCACTCTGACAACAATAACTCAAACTGTGCCGGGAGCTCTGGGTACAGCAAGCCACTGTGGACACAAATTTAGGCTGCACAATGTTGCTGCTGGGTCTGTTTCAAACACACTGACTAAAGCCTTTAGGAATCAATGGAGAGGATCCTATTGATTTCCAGGAGGGTCTGGATCTGGTTTTAAATGAGCACTTCGGGATAATGGCTTCGTTACAGAACAGGTACAAGAGCATTACAGAATTTAGTTGCCCCAATAACACGGTGCGTTGGAAAAGCCAAGGCACAGATACACATGCAGCAGCCCTGAGCAAATTCAGCCATCTCTTACACCCCGTGCCACAGCAGCGAGGCAGCTAAGGCGAAATGGGCTCCAGGGTGTTTATGACTTCACTGTTTGCTTGCAGTTATACATCACTTTGGCTTAAATTTCTCTGCAAGCAGGACTTTGTCTTGCGTAAGATCCGCTTCTTGTTAGCTTTGGCAAGATCTCCACAACTACCTCTCCTCTCGGTCCTCTGCCAAAAAGGTAAATTGGATGTGCAGAAAGACTTGGGCCTGCTTCACAAAGTCTTATCCACAGAAATAGAGTCAGAGTCATACAGATGTGCCCAGAAAGGCTATTAGATCATCAAGACCCATTTCCCAGGATAAAATAGGCCATGGATTTGTATTTTTTTAACTCAAGTTACTTCCATGTCACATTGTCTACCTGGAGTTTCTCCGAATCGCAGTCCTCCATACAGACATCAAGTCTTGAGGCAAAGACTTTTGGTACTTTGGGCCAATAATTTAAATTATTCCAGCTTTCCAAAACATCTGCTTTCTCTTGTGAATTTATTTCATTTTTACTCTCCATTGTCCATCACAGTAGTTTTCTTCACTTTAGGTCCAGAGTAATGTCTTGGGCTGAAAGTACTTGTGGCATATTCAAATTACCTCTTCTTCTTTTTGATCAGGTAGTTAGGTCCTGCACTGTGTAGAAATTTTTTTTCCAGCCTTCGAATATTTTTCCTGGCTCATTTTCTGCATCTTCTTCAGTTTTTCAACATCTTTTTATAAATACAGGACAGCCAGAACTGTACATAATGTTCCAACATCTGTGTCACTGCAGCTATTTACAAATGTAAAATTACATCCGTATTTTCACTGGTTGCTCCTCTCTTTTTACAGTCAGGGCTTGCTTTAGCTACAGCATTGCAGCAGGAACTCTAACACAACTGCATGTCCATGAGGCCTAATCTCTTCTCAGTGGCATTGCTTTCCCAAGCCCCAAGCCTTGTGGCCATCCCTGCCTTCCTTGGTCCTACCTGCCAAATTCACTTTTTGCCTGTATTAAAACCCACGCTCTTCGTAGGTTAGCTCCATATCACTTTGTACATCTGCCCAGCCCTCACCATTATGTACCGCTCTACCAGTTTTAGGTCATTAAGACATTTCCAGTAATAATTTACATTCGCCTCTAGACTACCAACAGAAACATAGCCTAGCATCATGCCCAATACTAATTTGCACATTTCCATTTTAAACATCTGCATTATCTGTGGTTTCCCACTGAAAATGCTATTTTAGGATCTGCCAATTATTCAGTTCTTCACCTACTCCAGAATTACTTCACAGATTCTGTATTTTGCAATGCTGCATAGATGCATGGTTTGATTAAACCAAGTAGCTTTCGGTATTTTACATCTGTGCAATGTCTTTTATCAATGAGCCATCATCAGACAGTTTGTTTTACAAGGTTTATTTTTCTTTAAACCATCTTGGCTGGCAGTGTATTCTCACCTGTTAATTCCTTATTACAGCCAACTGAAAAGTTTGCTTAAACCTTTTTTCCATTGAAAAATGCAAATGGAAATAGACCAAGAGTTTTTCTAAAATTTCCTCAAATTATTTCAGCTGAAAACAAATGTACCTATCATATGTACGGGTACAGGAACAGTCTGGAAAAAAAAAAAAAAAAAAGCTAAAATGTATTGGCTTGGCATTTTTAATATGGAATACTTTTGAATTTTTCAGTCTGAAGCATTTCATTTTAAAATTTGCTTTAGCTTTATTGTAAGAACATTTTACACTTGAAAAGCAAGTAAGATATCTCGTTTTTTGGGTCAAATAAAGCACTTTCTTCAATCCAAACTTTTGAATTATTAAAAAAAATGCTTCATCTTTTTCCTTCCAAATGTGGTATGCTTTCACTATTGTTTTATTCCTAGTTACCTTTTTCCTTCCCTTTCCTGTCTGTGGAATTAAAATGCTTTGATCCATGCCTTAAACATCTTCTAAATCGCTCCGTTTCTTCCTATGCTTTTCTCTGCCTTTTCTTTCTGATCAGTGAGGTCTGTAAGAACCTGTCTCCACACATAGTTAAAACTGTGCTAGTATTTATTCTGTATAAAGATAGATATTCTTTCACTGTTTTTTTTTTTTTAAGCATAATTTCACTGAACACCCTAAACCTTTTTATCTTACAATGCTAGTGCAACTGCATACAAAGCACGTAGAGTTCACAAACGTAGCTCGAGATAAAAAGGGGAGGTATGGGGAGGACATCCTAATTTCAAAGCTAATTCTTTTTGTCATATCAATTTTCAGTGGCGGTGACTTGGGTTTTTGCCTGGGCATTTATGATTTAAGCAACTCATCACAATTGTTTAGATCACCACCACTATTCTGTTCCCAGTCTGCTGAAGGCAGCTCCGGCTTTGGGAGAGGGCTGAATGTCCTCCTGTCCCCTCACACTCTTATGCTGGCTGGTGGGATTCACAGCCACGGACACGGCTGCACAACCCACGTCACGTTCACTCTTGCGTTTGCGCATTGCTTATCACGGCACTGGCATGGGAGGATGCAGCCAGCCTGGGAGAGTGTTATATAAAATTAAGAGCGTTGCCTCTCAAGCGTGATTTCATTACAAAGAGGAAGAGTGCCCAAACAAAAAGTTAACTTTATTGACATTGGTGGGGAAAGCCCTATTCCATGGAGTTGAGTGTGTAAATGGTGGTTAAAGCCACCTCTAACAAGGAGAATCTTAGTACTTAAGTAATGGGATCATGGGGTCATATGAAATCCCCTCTAAGAAAGCAGACTCTTTATATAAATCCTGGGAGCATAATCTCGCCAAAAAGCACAAGTAACAAAGAGGACTCAGTACATAGATGGTGGGACCACAGGTCACTCAAGTTTAAGTCCCCTCTAAAAAAGAGGAATTCAATACATAAATACTAAGAGAACAGTGTCATTGTGTACCATCATAACAATAAGGAAATTATTTTTAAGATGGAAAAAGCAACCCCCTTCACTCCTCCATGGAATCTTGTTGATAATGCAGCAACATACATTTATATGCATCTGTACTGCAAGAACTGCTGTGCCCACTCTGAGAGGCTGCCTGAGAGGGAGTGATCCCCAAGCAATACTGTTAACTTCCTTCCCTGCGTGAAGATGTGTCCTTGTCCCCAGGACTTGCACCTGGCGTGTGGTGTCCATGCTTTCTTGCTGTTCCCCTCCCTTTTCACATTGCTGCTCCCTGCTCCTGTTGTGCCCCTGTCCCTCTGCTCTGTGCTCACAACCTTTTGCAAATGGTCCCGACTCCATCACGTGGCAGCTTTTATTTGGTCTGAAATAACTCAGGCTGCCCCAGCCCAAGGCAGGAGACAATACTTTGCTTCCTGGTGCAATCCACGGAGGCAGGCACTGCAGCAAAAAGCAGCAGCCGAACTGGATGTGGAGGGAGATGCGGCCTTCCCACAGCATTTGTTTAATAGCAGCCATCCTTTCCCTGGCCAGCAGATCAAAGGTCTGGTGTGTGGAGGTGCCATTGCTGCAAATGGACATGTGATGAGCCAAGCTGCAAGGTGACATCATTGTTCTTCCAGGAAGCCATGGACTTCCCATGGAAGCTGGGAACTCAGTCCTGGTCCTTTCCCAAACAATGCCATTGAGATCCTGTGGCATGCTGAGCAAACCAGTGAGGCCCAGGTCTGAACCCATCCAGGACATTTCTTCAGAGATCTCAGACCAGTTTTTGGATTGCATTTGCAAGAGCAAAGGGCTGTAGTCTTAACTCATAAGTCATCCTGCCATGCAGAATATCACTTTAAAATCTCTGTGTAGAGAGCATTTAGACTAAATTTGCAGCACATTATAATGTAAGAATCAGATTACGCACAAATATTCTCCCATAAAATGAAGTGTAAGTGTTTTATTGCATGTTCGCAAGCAAAACATTTTATTACATTTTTATATGCAATGCAGTCATATCCATATCCATATGTGCATTTAGGGAGAGAAGAATAGCTCCCATTATGGAAGTACACACATACATCTCCAACTCAAACAGGCCCACTTGCAGAGATATAAATCCCACCAAGGAGCACACATTCTGGCAGGCCTTTTATGTGCTTTGCTCAGAAGCAGTGCATCTGCCTGCTGTAAGATCAGAGTGACGTCTTTTGTCCTGAACAGAAGTTACACATGTATAATTGAAAGTGAGATTCCTCTCGATGTTTAACAGGGCCCCGTGTCGTTCGGATTACGTGCTTACATGTATTTCTGATAATAGAGTTGTCTTGGTTTAGTTCAACAAAGAGAACCACAAAGAAAAGCCAAGGTTTCCATTGTTAAAAGTAACACTAGCTCATGCTTGGATCAGATAACAGTTTTGCACAATTCTGGTGAAATAGTAATAACAGAAGTATACGCGTGAATGGAGTGAGCATGCATGTACATATATAAATGGTATATACACATTCTTCAAATAAGCCCTTCTGAAAGAAGACCATGCTGGTAGTCCAAGAAGCTGAGAACCTGTGAAAATGCAGGCCATGGAAGTACTTACTAGTTTTCCAGTCCTCACTTAGGGCTGATACTGAATACACTGAAATCGAAAGCAGTGACTTCCACAGTGCAGAATCAGGTCTGCTCTGCAACCACAGCTGAAATATTTGAGTGAGCTTCGCTGGAGCAGAAAGAAAGAGTGTCAGGCTGAATGTGTAGGGGAGAATTTTAAAGTTAATTCCCGGTCATGATAAAATGTACTATGCAAGTTCAAAAAAGGTAAAACGCAGGCTTTGGTCCAGCATGCAAGTGTGTGTGTAACATCTCAGGGAGTAAGTCCTCGCAATGACTTCAGCAGATACTTAGAGTTAAGATGTGTTTAAGTACAATTTGGGCTGGGACTAATGACTGCTAGTTTAAATCACATGAAGTGGCCAAGGGTACAATGGCCTAATCAGCAATTAAAGAGATGATAAGGGGCACTAGCTAACAACCTGGTTTTACTTCAACATCATTTATCATTTTCATTATATTCCATGTTTTCTGCACTTGTGATCAACCCTTTCAAGTTTCTGAGAAAAATAATTTTCCATAGTAATCAGTGTGACTATGGGCTTTTCTATTCCTCTGGAGCAGCTTAAGTCAGTAAAACCCTGAGGAAGGTACAGAGTTGCCAAGAACAGGGTTGTGTGTTGGTAAGAACTTTTCATTTTACTTTTTAAAAGAAACCTAGAGCATAATTATGAAACTGGATTTGGTTGTATGTCAGAAAGGTGAACCAAATTTGCTCATTTTTGTACCAGTTTCTGCTCCTGGAACAAGCAATCTTGTCATGACGTGGGAAGTTCTGACCCACAAATGATTTGGGGGTGATGGGGTGCAACAGCTGAGGGGATGCAGAGCTGAGTCTCTGATCCCAGTGGCTGCAGAAATTGCTTCTACTGCACTGAGTTTAAAGTACTTTTGTTGCCCACGTGTCCAACATCTGACCAAGTTTATGGGCTTACTCTTTGTTGTCCACCGTAGGTTCAGTCTCCTGTCTCAGCCTGAGTGCATTAAACACATCCCTTGGCAATGCAAAGCAATGGCATCCAACCTCCCCCTTCCCCCCAAAAAACATTTTTATATCAAATTCCCTCAGAAGTTTTAAAACATTTTTGGGGGGGCTTTTAGCCTTCTGTTTTCAATAGTTGTATTTTTTGTCTGGAAAAAAACTATATTGTTTCAAACATACTTGTTACAAAGACTGGCCTGTGATGTACATAAAGGGCACTATATAAATTAACATCCGTCATAAATCATTTCAACAAAACATCTGCCCTTCCAAATCAAACTCAAGAGAGACTGATACTTAAAAAAAACACTATGGGAGAACGAGGGGAGAATCATGTTCCTCCTGCAGGAGGCCATTACCTCTTATCACCACCAGCCTGGGAGATGCCAAGACCCACCAGCCTTTTCTGCCTCCAGCTTTGGGCTCCCAAGTGGCCTCTTGGCCGCACCCACAGGGTGTCGGTCAGGGAGATTAAAGGTAGAAGAAGGAGCCCAACCTTAGGAGGAGAGGGAGCATGTTGGCACAAGTCCTTCCGCCTCTCCCAGTTGGATGTGCAACTTTCAGGCATGAAACTATTGTTTTGCTTTCTGGGCCTTCCACGGCAGCCGGGCCAAGCTTCCTGCTAGGAGCCAGGATCTGCAACCTTATGAAAGTTGCAGAGCCCGGCAGGCTGTCGGTATTTTCAGCTGGATCAAGCCCAGAACAATTTTATTTTCATCAGAAATGTTCCCTGGCCCTACCACATGTGCAAGCCTACATGAAACCACCAAGAAGGCTCCCTCCCCCAGCTATCTTATTTAGCTCAAATTCAGCTGCCCAGCAGAACTGTTTCTTATCCAAGCCCTTAGAGACGGGAGAGGAGTGCAGAGATTTAATTATAATCTTTCTCTCTCTCCACCTCCCACAGTACACTAATGCTTTTCATTAGCTAAAGCCAAAACCTTGCTTTATAAGCTGCGAGAGCTGTCTTAAAAAAAAAAAAGTCCAGCATTAAAGGAGTTCTGAATGGTAGTAACAGCAGCCTAACCCCTCATCTGCAGGTGTGGGAGATCCGCTTGAGGATTGCTGGTAGAGAAGCAAGTTTTATTGGAAAGACATCTGATTCCTATTTCTGTCCATTGGCTGATTACCCCTCGCATTACAGCACTTCTGTGCCCACTGACAGTTTCACGTTCATGTCCAAATGAATGAGAGAAAACCTCGACATCCAGGAGCTCTGGATGATTTTTATAAGTATCCAGATGTTTAGACTTTTATCTGAAGCTTATCCAAAAATATGAGGCCACTCCTAGCAGCAGCCTGATAAATATCCACAGCCATTTATTCCGTGTGCATGCATGTGTGTAGGTCTTGAACATATATTTATATGGATATCTAACAGGTACATCTGGCACAGGTACATCTGTTGATCTTAGCAGTATGTAAGTAAGGTAAATCAAGACTGAGATTTTTGACCCACAATTGCAATGTGATATGAGTCATCTGACATAAAGGTGCTGGGGCAATATAAGACACTGACTAAATTGTTGCCATTGTCTTAAGGAATACATAAAGTTGATTTTCATCCATGAAAAATGAGGGTTTATTTCCAATGCTTCCCCAGAAGGAGACTACCCAGGGATCAGGGAGAACTATGAAAAAGATGGAGACTGGGTGCTCTTAAAGGCTGATTTTCTTGCTTCTTCTTTTTATTTTATTTTTTATTTTTTTAACAAAATACTACTTTTCTCCTCATTCCCTTGTAGTCTGTCAGCTTTAGTGATGTAAATAGACAAAAAGACCTCAGCAAATCACTAGGATGGCTTCAGGAGTATTTGGGTTTTGTATCCAGTAGCACTCGGAAGCTTCAGCCGGGCAGCTCTGCTGTGCCAGTGCTGTGCAAACAGGTAGTGCGGGAGGAAATCCTCACGTGTGAAGAGCCGAGGATCTGCTTGGAGGGCAGATAAAACAAGCAGCCTAACAAATACCTGCCTGGCTGATAAAGGACAAGTGAAAGGGCCATGGGATTACATGGACTGCAGTTGTTGGTTACACAGATTAACCAGGCAATTAAAGGTGGCAGGAATAATAAATACACTTCTGAGAGGAGGAGCTGCTATTGGGCTGCAGGCTGAATTTAGCTGTTCCCACCGTAAGCTGTTTTTGCCATAAACAGAAAAGCACAAAAGCTGAAGGAGAGGGAGAACACCTTGGCAGCGCTCCCATGAATGGGACAGACTTTCCTCGATTCCTGAAGAAGTTTTACACAGTCCAGTGTTTTTTTTGTTTTTTTGTTTTTTGTTTTTTTTTTTTTTTTTTTTTTTTTATGTACATTTTGATGGTTTGTTATCTTACATTTTAATAGGAAATCTGCTGAATGTCTAAAATGCCTTTTGGCAGTCAGACCTTTTGTTGCTGATCTCTGTGACTTTAAAACTGCTTAACTTATTGAGAAGCTTTGGTGTAGATCTGGTACCGTGAGTAGGTTCATTTGGTTTTAAAATGCTTTCTTTTGGATCACTGTTAATCATCACTTACATTGCATATGGCCATTTATGCATTGACAGGTTGATGGGGACTTTAATGTACATAAAACTTGCTCTGTCAGGACTTATGCCTCTCTGTCAGATTTTATCCTACAGTAGAGAGGGTTCATGTACAGTTGCTGACAGATACAATAAGCTCCTCCAGCAGCTGCAGTCCTGCCTCCCACTGATCTTTTTTTTTTTTTTCCCTGCTGTAGGCAGCAGTGCAGCTTCAGACCTGGAAGATGCTAAATCCCTTGCAGACGAGGAGTGTGAAGGTGGCTGTGCAGAAGAGATGCACCAACACTCCTCTGATGAGTGAGGAGGAGCTGGTACCAACCGTGGTCATCTCCTGGATTCTGATAGTAAGTCCTGCCATATCTGGTGTCTTTCTTTAACCCCACCTGCAGGAGACTGCAGGAGACACGAAAAACCTTGTTCTACGCAAAACAAAAGTGACTTTCCAACCCTGCAGAGAAAAACTAAAAAGCAAAAGACCTACTTAAAACAACAAAAACAATCAAGCAAGCAAACAAACAAAAAAAGCAGTTAAAAAAAAAATCACGTAAAAACTGAAAAAGGTCATGAATTTTAAGTCAGCCCCATGATCGTAAGAACTAAAACCATGAATTTGAAACTCTTGGGTTTGAACACAGTGGCCTGCCCTGTGTGGTCTGGAGGGCAAGCACCAAGTGTTTCACGAGTCTGGTACAATCACAGGGTTGAGATACACAGATGTTGGATCTAATGCTAAAAGGTGCCCGGCATCTGTCATTCCTACAGAAGCCAATGGAAACTGCAAACACTCAGCTCTGAAGGATCAGGCCTTTAATCAGTAATATGTTTCCAGATCTATAAAAAAATGTTTCCTAAGATACTTTATTTCTGCAAGAAATTCCCTGTTGGCAAGAGAATTTTCATAGCTCCTTAAAGACCTATAAGGAACTGTGGAAGAAATAAAGTGGGGCTTTACTTATGGAAATCAGACCTACTGGAGAGCAACTGGAAATGTTTTTTATGAGTCTTTATAATGGAACTACAGTAGCAGTTCCATGTTGATTTTTATTCTAAGACCCTATATTTTTTTCTTCTTCTTTTTCAAGCCAAATTTTTTCCCACCTGAAACTTCACGTGTGGTCTCTTGGCAAAGAAGAATATTTTTGGAAAGTTTCAGGCTGATCTGATAAGCCTTTTTTAAGTAAGGAGATTTGAAAACATGGAGATATTTTACTTTTTAAAAATCTTCAAACCTTTCCTTGTTCATTTAGAAGTTGAAAACTGCTTATACTAAAAAATGTCCATTTAGTTTTTATATTTGCCCTTAATGAGATACAGCACATGAACATAGTTTTAGTAATTTCAGTGGTACAAAAATTTGGGGATATGATTAAGTTCTCTAAAAAGATAACTTTGAAAAGTAGAATAAAAATAGCATAAATATGATACAGAGATTTTGTATTGGTAGAAGAGTAAGATATTACACATAGGTATGCCAGGATGTGATGCAGTGGAGACAACAAATACAGTTTAACATATACTAGAATCTTTGAAATACTTCAGGTGCTCATTTGTATTAAAATTATCCAGCTTTCCTTTCATATTGATGATATGCCTTTTTTTTTTTT
>VXAA01005253.1:274013-300677 GCA_013399115.1 Anseranas semipalmata | reverse complement strand
CCCCGCGCAGCCCCGCGCAGCCCCGCGCCCCGTCGGCGTCTCGACAGCGCCACCCGCTGGGCGGCCGCCGGAACTGCGCCCCCCGCG
This sequence comes from Anseranas semipalmata, assembly GCA_013399115.1. Classification (NCBI taxonomy): domain Eukaryota; kingdom Metazoa; phylum Chordata; class Aves; order Anseriformes; family Anseranatidae; genus Anseranas; species Anseranas semipalmata. The sequence goes on along the minus strand of VXAA01005253.1, from coordinate 300,590 downwards.
CAGCCTCCGCGGCTGCGCCCCCGCCTGCGCTGGGAGCTTCTAAGGCACGAAATGGCCTCGACGCGAGCGGGGGCTGCGCGCTTCTCGGGCTGTCGGGACCACCAGAGCAGGGCATGGCTTAGAACGCCTAATGTATATCGATATATATTAATACACACCAAAATGTATCAATGTATACCAATATCTATTAATATATACTGATATCCCTGGTGTCTCCTCGGCACTGCATATCCACCGTCCCCGGGGGATGGAGCTCCTGGTTTGGTGGCCAGCCTGGCACGGAGGACGCCGGCAGGTGGGCTCCGTGGGAAGTCCCAATGGGTTTTCTTCTTGGGGAGCAATGTTGCGTCGGTCACTTAAATTGCAGCACCGGGAGCTGGGCTGCAAAGCAGAAAGCTGGCAAAAGGCAGGGTAAGATTGCTTTGATCCAGGTTGGCACACAGGTGGCTTCCGAGACCTTTTTTGGGTGGCCCGCTCCAGTGGCTGAGCCTGGGCCTGGCCGTGCCTCACCTGCAGGACGGGTGAGCCGGGAGGACTCACCAAAGCAGGTGGCAGCTCCCAGCTGTCATCTCTGCGTGCCTCGGCTCCTCCTCTGCAGAACGGCAATGCCTCCCACCTCCTCTGGCACGGCGCCGAGCAAAGCAGCGGGCAGCGGTGAACGCTGTCTTTTCTGTGAACAGGAGCCTTCAGATAAATAGTTTGTCATCATGGAATTAAAAATATTTGCATTATGCCTGCGCAAAAGGGAGCAAACTGAAGGACTGGCATGAAAGCTTAACTCTGACAACTCATCTTTCCATTGCTTGCTGGATGTCACTACCATAGCAGCGCTCTTTGCACAGTGTCCTCCTGTAATGGCCACAATGGAAGCCAAGAGAGAAACCAGAGCATATTGTGGTGGGCTGCAATTACAACAACGTTTTGCTAGAGCAGCTTTGGAAGGGCTGCATTACATATTTGTAGCACATGCAAATTTACACATAACTAAACACAAATGTAGCAACCTCTGGATTGCCTGAATAGGCTCACGGTGGCAGACACTTCTGAGAAATGGGATATCCAGATTAAACTTGTTGAAAATACTCAATTTCGAGCTGTGGTGGTCCATCAGATATTGCACACGTAGCCTGGCATCAATCTAGGACTAAGTATTTGGAGCTGGCTGTGAAGGAAACACACTTTAATGTTTGACAAACAAGCAGCTGTGCTTGCTTGAAGCTGCTCTGCAATTTGGAGGGCTAAAGCAGTCCCAGAAATAGGGATTCAGGAGTGCAGGTGTGCTGCTCAAAGGTGAAGGACAGGTAAAATTTATTACTGGGATATAAAAAGGTTACCTGGATGATGGGACTGGTCAAAGCAAAAACTAACAGGAAAAAATGTTCAGAGTTCTTTTCTGCTTTAAATCCCAAACTATTTCAAGCAGCTAAAATAAAACGCAGGGCAGTTAGCATGAAGTTTATTTAGGCAAAAAACATTTACTGAAAAATCATTGATCTTTTCTTCTAATTTATTTTTTTTTCAGTTGAATTTTCATTGATACTTAGATTTTGGAAATAAAATTCAAGTACTTCTACACATGTAATAAAAAGGGTGTGCATATACATTTTTATTGCCTTCCTATATACATTTTCTGTTTTCCTGGACTACTTTGCCCCATTTGTTAACCTGAGCCTCAGGTGCTGGGTATAATGGGAAAATGCTTTTATCAGATAGAATCGTGGATAAATTCGTGCTCGGGGTTTCTTTGCCAGTTCAGCTTCTTGTTCACTAATTTCCTGTTGTAGCAAGTGTGTCTTGTGCTTGAAACACGGCATGGGGTGGGAAACATCCTGATCCTGTAGATGCTACTGTGGGTCAAAACAACAGAGTCCATGTTCAAGCAAGGGCTGATCACGTGAGTAGTGTTTGAGTCATCCAAGCCCAAAAGGACTGGTAAGGAGGAGGAAGCTGTTTCCTCAGATGCCTGGTAGCAGGAGATGTAAATACATAACCCAGCCGAACAGGCTGATTTTGTGGATCATATGCACAACAGTTGTGCTAAATCGGGTGGTGCTATTTGGAAAGCACAGCAGAAACGGCAAGACACATACGGAGGGCTTTAAAACACAGATGCTCAGGAGCAGGATGTCGGGATGGGTATATGGAATCACAGAGGTGCAAGCAGCGTTCACTCACCATCAGAACCCAAAGTAGAGCACCTTAGCCTAAAAAGTAAGCTTTCTGAGGTGTGCGTGACACACGTGACGGTGACATAGCCACCACTCAGCAAGGGCAGCTATTTCTGGGCAGCAGGTTCCCTTGCACCATCCCTGCCTCCCGTGTTGGAGGCAGGAAGGGACATTTCAAGCTATTCTTTCCAATGCTCTGATTTTTCACCCACCGTGTAGCAAAGGCAACATTGCAGAGAGCAGCTCGCATCCTGCTCGAGGGCTGTTCGCCATGCAGGGGTCCACCACGAGGCCAGGCGAGCTGTGAATCCCCACCCCAGGGGCACGTCGGATGCTAATATCGTCTACCATGCTTCATCTCGATTAAGGTAGATGAAATGGGGCCTCGAGCCTTAAAGGTGCCAAGGGGTAACATGATATAAATGTGCAGCTGCACCGACCTCCTGAAAGGGGGCGAGTTGCACATTTTGCAATTAGGGTGAGCTAATTGTATGCACACAGACAGTTGCCACAACTCAGCTGATGGGTAGTAACTTATTAAACCACAGTAACGTGAGCACTTTGAATCATGAAACCGTACTCAAAGTGTTTGCAGATTCAGGGCCTGAGAAACCATTACCCATTTGGTTCAGTTGCACCATCGTCTTGAAGACAAGGAAAGGGATTGAAAACCTGTGCTGTACAGTCAGATGCAAGATGAGGTTTCCCAAGGGACTCTTAAATTTCTAGCCAGAATTTCAAAGAATTTAACAGTGTTTTCTTTTTAAATGACCTTGACTCAAAATATTCATTTTAAGTGGGAATGTTTGGGAAAGAAAGAGTTCTGGAAATTTTCAGCATAAACAGTAATTCTTGTAAAATAACATGGAGAGTCATATTCAGAAGGCCTAAATTTCCCCTAGGTGTCTGGGTCTTGTGTTTCTTACCTGCTAGGGATCTCTACAGGCCTAGAGCCATCCAGAAGGGAACCTGTCCAATTTGGTGGAACTGTGGCCGGAGTATTTTTTTTAGATGTAATGTGCTTTTAATATGTAGCACTTGCTAGTTTCTTAGAAGCTTGAAGAGAAAATTACCTGCCAAATGCTTTCGTTCCTCTGTACTCGGTCATTAATTTTGTGTTCGCATGCATGTGACTGGGCAAAGACAGTTGAAATTGGCCTTTTTTTTTTTTTTCAGAGCCTTCCTGATGCCAACTCTGTTAGCACTGCTGATGATGTGAGATTTGACCTTAAGAGCATAGCTCTAATTCTGGCCCTAGTGAAGTCAATGGGATTTTGCTATTGATCTTCTTCAGACCAGGACTGCAATGCACTGGAGTGGATAAAAGTGAAGAGTGTAGAGAGTCCTTGGGGAAGCTTTTCTTTTAAATGACTTTTTAATGATACTGGAGGTAAAAACATTTGTGTTTGGGGCTAATGCCTTGCTGAAGGAATACAAACACTGGGTTTTGTGCATGAGAGCAGACTGAGTCACACTGGTAGAAACAACTGTAGAAAGCCAGAGAGTGACTTGCCCAAATGGTAGAAAATGAAGAAACAGTCCCTCACAGCCAGTGCTGGTGGGTCAGGGCTCCAGCAGGTGGCTGTCACACCAAAGGGGGTGATGGCACCCCTTTGCGGAGCACAGAGCCGGGGTACCTCAGGGCTGAGGCTGCCTTTGCGCAGGTTTCCTCTCCCATCCTCTCTGCTGCCCACGAATCTCTCCTCTGAGGGGACAACATGAGAAAAATGGCCAAAAAGCTCATTTCACAGGACTTCTTCAGGCTTCTGTCCCTTTGCTGTGAAGGGTGTTGCCAATGACAGCAGATACACACTCACTGATACCAATGTAAGGGATGCATGTAACACCTTTGTGTGAAGCCAGCCTAGAGCCCCTTCGTTTGTTTGCTGTCTGCTGTTGGGCTCCGTGTTGCCCTGGAGATCACAACATTTCGGCAAACAGCACTGTATTCTGCTGCCAACGGAGCCCTTTTCCCCAGTTCCCTTCAGGGAGGGAGTCACATTTAAAAGAAAAAGAAAAAAGAAAGAGGAGATACCTGGTCCTGACCCAACCTTCATGTTTTTTCTGCCCATTCCTAAATGAATTCTAAGGCTGTGACATCCCCAAAAATTTCAACCCTGGGCAGTTGTCTGCATTCACACTAAGAGCCAGTGAATAAGTGTTTTGAGGTAGCCTTAATTATAGCTGTGAGAATGACACCAGTGTAACATTTAAAGTGTGAACATAAAATATGGCAAATCAATCAGAGTATGGAACCACACTCGGAAAGTATTCAGCTGATGATGTTCATGATCACACATAAAAAAAAAAGAAAGAAAGAAAGAAAGAAAGAAAAAAAATCACATATGGAAATTCACTCCTCTAGCCAATGGAAAGAGATACTTTTCTATCTCATAGTCTACAAAATTCCCTCACCTACTACCCAAATCACAGTTAAAAGGAGCTTAATTTATCCCCTTGAAAAAAAAAAAAGTTTTACAAGCCGTTATTCCTGCTCAGCAATCACACAGACATTAAATCTTATTGCAAAAAGAGGGGGGAATGCCTCTTTTCAGCATTACAGCTGCAGCTGTTTGACAGAAGTAAGTGACTTCATAAACCCTCCTGATTTGGCAGTAGGAGAGCAGAATTTTATGCTGTCTGCTACACAGTCACAGGGGCTGAGAAAGCTCTGCAAAGCAATCTTCACAAATGTTTCACCTCAGTTTATAAATACCTTTGCTTCACCGTGTTAATGCCTCTTTTGCTTTGTTTTCCATTCACTTCCACTGGATCATCTACCAAGACCTTTTATTGCTTTGAAGCAATTGATCCCATAGGTCCCACATATTTTTTCTTCTTTTTTTCTTTTCTCAGTCGAAGATACCGCGCCTTCACCTTTCCATTGATTTGTTGGCTTACTGTGGTAAAATGCAATAAAGATTTAGCAGGCTGTCTTTACTTGCAGTGTAATCAGGCTATATACCTTCTCATGAAAGGGTCCATATTTAAGCACTATATTTTCTTTGTCTTTATCAAGTGCCCACTCCATAAAGAATTACTTGGAAACACATTTTCCTGAGCTGTGATGAAAATATAGAGATTTCTAATGGTTGTCATCTCAGCCTCTACCTTTCTGTCTTCATTTTGAGACCTTATTATTTAAGAATGCATTCCTGTTCCTCCAGAGCAACTTCTGGAGATGTTCCCAGCTCCCATTTATATGACTTCGGTATGAGTTTGATATGAGAAGGTTATTCAGTACTTTACAGGAACATCATCTCTGTTGGGAAGTCTTCACTGATGTAAAGTCAGCAGGATCTCTTGCTACAGTAAGATCTCCAGGATTCACCTTTCAAGTTATCTGTTATTTTATAGGACCATTACAGCTCATATGCATCACTAGTTCCTTGGCCAAACAGCCTGCTGTTTCACATTGCCAGGAGATTTTGCAGGATTTGTCTCAGAGCAGATCGGACTGGAATATAAGATTCTGAGGGGAAAACTGCCAGTGAACAAATGAGTTTCTCAATGATGGTCTTCAAACACTGGTACGCTTCACGTAAGTCTTTCTCAAATTGCTGTCCCTCTCTTTGTAAAGCCATATGACTACAGATGTTTCTAAACTCAATGCTTTCCTAAAAGAAAAAGCAAAAAGAAGTGAGTGAAAAATAATGCTCCCCCAAGTTTTCTAGGCATGATTTTCTAGGCAGACACTTCCTAACCATGCACCTTCACCTCTGATTTAGTGTCAAACATCTTTAGTTTTGAGATATGTGTAGTGTAACCATTAAATACCGCTGCAAACTGTCTTGGCAGGAAGCGTTGGGTAGCAGTTTCACCTATTCACTTTTAAGGGTCATTTGTCTTCCCCAGCTGTCAGCAATTAATTTTTTGTTGTTGTTGTTCTGTTTCTACCAGACAGAGCTTTAGTAGCTGTCCTCAGCAGTTCAACTCCCCATACCCTGACAGGCAAGGGTAGGACCTCAGGAAAATGTTATATCCAGATGTCTCTGGAGAGCTCCCAATGGCTCCCAAGGGCACTTTGTGACAGCAGCTCTCACTGAAGCACCACTTCTGTGTGGTGTCCCTCATCTGGGAGGTGACTGGGATCACCAGTGAGGCAGGTGACCCCGACAGCTCTGCCAGCTGCACACCATGATGAAGTATGAAGACTTCCCAGTCCCTCTGATGAAGCAGGGTCTGGAGTGTGACAAGTGCTGCTCTAACACCTGCACTGCCTGGGGCAAATGCATTCCTTTACCCACTCCAACCAATGTCGCACGGTGCAACTCATGGAAAGCCCTTCCTGCTGTGATTTGGAAAAAAGTTAAGCAGAGCTGGTTTCCCCTGAAGGATCTGTAGTGCTGCTGGCTGTAGGACCTTGTCTGGCAGGGACAACCTTCTGCCTGCCATCGAGCAGTGCCAGCGTAGGTTCGCAACCACTATGAGGTGGTACACATCTACTCCATACATTTACTAAAAGAAAAACATCTCTCTCTATCCCCATCTGCTCCTACCCCTGCCTAAAAAGGGGGTAGGAGCAGGTGGCAAAAGCAGAGTTTTAACTCATAGTGGTTCCCCAGTCTGGTTAGTTCTAGGAAAGGGCTGTGTCAGCATGAAGAGAGGAGCATCTCAATGGTGGGAATGAACATTTGGAGGTGAAGAGGACAAGACATCTTCTGGCAGCAGGATCAGCCTCTGCCATCCTAAGATGGATGTGCAAATGTGGTCTAAGTCACGGCCTGTGCCTTCACAAAGTCCCACACACAGTGAAGGCATCCAGACAAACTGTAGGGTACAGGGGAACCTTCTCCCATAGTGTGTGGCACACTCCAGATTTTGGCACCTCTTACCCCCTTCACTTGATGTATTTACTCTTATAGTTAGTAGCAGCCTGTGCTTTTAGCTGAGAGGAAATTGACTTCTGATGTTATTCTTAAAAGCATGCAGGTTTAGACTTATTGTGGGTTTTACCTTTGTTATTAAAAGAAACAAAGAAACCGGTTTCTTTGAAGGTGAAACTCCATTTCATCTAGACAACCCCAGCTTCATAATGGTAACAGCAAAAAGGATTTGCAGTTGAAGGATTAAAATGTGGGTTAATATTGAAAACAGCGCCGCATGGCTGCCCCAGCCAGTAAACAGAAGGCATTGAGTATGGAAATATCTAAACTAGCCATCCGACACTATTCTTGGGCCCTTAGGTATTGTACGATAGCAGTTGTGGGTCTGCTGTGGGCAAGGTGAACTCATCGCTCTGGTACGCTCCCTGTGCCAGGGAGTCCTGAGTCAGGAGGTTAGCTGAAAAGCAGCCTTTTTCACTTATATTTCCAAAGTTTCCTTTTTCAGAAAGATTTTGATGTTTCCTTTGAAGGTCACCTTTCAAATCTGTTCTGTAAAGTTGCCTTAGGTATAAAATCCTTACTCAAATATATTAAAAGGTCAAATAAATTGCACTAAGTAAACAAGCTAGCTTTGCTAGCTTTCGCAGGTGTCCCGCACATGGGAGCTTTAGGATACATGACAGAGAATAAAAACTTGACTTATCTCTCTCCTCTCAGTAAAAGCGGGCTGTGACTAACTGAAGCAAAAGTTTCAGACTAAAAATTCTTTCCGTTTTAACTTCAGGAAATAGGGCCCTTGTGAGCTGAACTGATAGAGAGCAGCAGCTCACGTGGTATTTTGCCATTTAAGAGATGCTAACAGGAATATCTACAGTGATTTGATTTTAAGTGTTTTCAATTGCAGGACAGAAGCAGATCCTGCCTGTAGCTTTCGTTTGTCAAGATCCATATGTTTAGACAGATGAGTTAATAAAGAACCTCCCCCAGAATAAAAACAGCATGGCCTACTAGTTTCAAGGCTCTCTAATTTATAGCTTAAAATTTTCCACTGCTCCAGGTCTGTTTCATGCAGTTGTCACTCAGTGGTAGGCTGAAGTTTCAGGATGTTTCTGATGGCCCAGCTTTTATTTTTGAACCTTAACGTAAAATTGATACTATCCACCAACTTGCTTCAGGTTTATGAAGAGGCCACTTTTATAAAGGCTCCTTTAGAGAAGACACAAACTGCTTGCTTCCATCTTTTATTTTATTCTGAAGTGCCAACCTGACCCATCAAACAGATTCCTACAGCTGGCTCTAACAGACAGCTGCCTTTTTCTTTAGCATGCTCAAATTTTAGACCCTGGCCCGCTGCCAACCCTCAACATTTTTTCTTAATCTCCGTGCGCCCTGGTAGACAAAATTTCCACTGAGGACAGAATGGCAGCGGTGGTGCCCCGGTCCAGGTGCTGGATGCTCTCCACAGTCAGCAAGCCAAAATTTGGGAGTCGGGGCTGGAGTGCCAGAGCTCCCAATGTCCATTGCCGGTAACTCAGTGCCTTCACCCCCACTGACCTATTTTATATTTTTCCAGAATAATTTATCAGGATGGCTCAAGTTCTGGAGGAATAAAATCCTCATTTATAAAGTGACTCCTGCGGCATCCCTTGGGCACGTGAAAGTCTAAGCCTGAGCTTCTTCCTGGAGGCTCCGCATGTGGCCAATGGGGAGCGACAGGAATGCTTTAGATAGCTGTTTTAGGATGAACTGAAACTGGAAGTGCCTCCTTCTCTGTGATGGCTCTAAAGGGAACACGGCTTGAGCTTCTCACACCCAGCTGAATTGCCGGGAAGCCTCTGTGGGACAGATGAGCCCCACCTCACATCGGTACCCACCTCTCACCCCCTGTTTTCTAAAACAGTTGCAGTTGGAAGATTTCTCCTAAGATACGCACCACCAAAAATGGCGGAGTTGTTAATAATTTCTCATAAAGTTACTATTTCTGTAGAAAAAATATTCCCCCAAGTCCCTAGTGTAGTTCATTCTGCGGTTTGCTGTTGTAAAGCCTCTTTCTAACACAGCAGGTGCAGATGCATGCAGAGAGCAGCACTATCATATTAATAAAATGGAACCGCCTAAGCATATTTCCTCCAAGCTTCCAGAAAGATCTTGGAGGCGATTCCTCACTTGAAAAACTTCAGATCGTTCATTTGTCAGGATTTAAAAAAATATCCACACAAACGAGTATTAATGCCTACAGCTTGCAAATAACTTTATGGAGGGTGAGGCAATTTTTTCCAGGATCAGCCTTCATATTAATTACTTTAAAAAACGAACGCTCAAAGCTACTAGGTCCAGGAACAACTTCATAATATCAGTGACTGCGAAATGAAAAACGTGCATGCTGGCACATTTGTTCAATCCACGGTGGCAAGCAAGGAGTCTGCTGCTGTTTTATGCGAATTCTAATGAAAGCAATTTATCTCATTTCCGTCGCCCCTAAGCCATTATTTATGAATCAGTCTTCAGATCTCTCGCATAAAGAAGAACTAGTCACTTCGGCACTGAGAACTGATCTCCAATTTGTGTCAGGAAATCAGCAACCAGAAAACAAGCTTATTAAGTACCATTAGAAGTGTCATCTTGCAACAGCCATCCCTTCCATATTCCTTCCCCAAAACGTGCAGATCCCCCAGGTGAAGAGCCCTGTGCTCACGCTGTGCCGAGCAGCGGGCAGAGATGCCTGGCTGCACCAGCCTTCGCTGGCTGCTCTGCCGGGGAGCGGGATACCTCTGGGTTCGTGTGTGGCCAAACACAGCGATGCCTGATGCTGTGCTGCTGTTTGGCCTGCACTGAACTTGTGGTTTCTCTTTTGTTCCCTAGGGATGGGTCTCAATATAGCAGGAAAACAGAGCGACTGGCACCGCTGCCTGCCTGAGGGAAGCTCGGCAGGGCTGCCTTCATGCCGCCACTCAAGTCCCAGTGAAGTGACTTGCTCCCGGTACAAGTGCCACTGGGCTGACTTCACAGCAGCTGCACCGTTTCACCCCACTGTTTCACCCCACTGTTTTCTCCCTAATGGGAGATTTAGGGCAAGGGTGCTATGGTAAATGTGCAGGTCTGGTGATGCTGCTCCAGAGCCTGTCACCCCAACCTTCTCCTACTTCCACACCCGGCAGGGCAGCAGCACCGCAGCACAAGGGTAGGAGAAACTTGCACAGTCAGAAGTTTTTTTATCCCGCCCTGCCAATCTGGCACCTTTAGAGGACAGTATTTTCTTTTCCCCTTTAAAGAAAATACCATGACTGTTTTGCAAATGGGAAGGCTATTTTAACTTCTTAGTTTGATTTATATTCCACTCCCTGCTGGCTGCCGTCAAGATTGGCTCAGTCCAATCCACTACACATTTCTGATTTAGTACCATTCGAGCAACCCCTCGGTAACTCCAGTGAAGGAGACAGGATGTTATCAAAAAGCTGGAGTAATGCATAGCTGCACCTGAGCACAGCCGGGGCAAGCCGCACACTGCTATTTCGGGAAGCTTTTCTACCTTTTATTTTTCCTTTTCAAATGCACTCAAATTGCTGCTTAAAATACTGAATCTCTCTCTGTTAAAAAAAGGCCGTTCTGTTCGCCTTGGCAGTGTGTAATTACGGGAGAGAGAAAGCGTGGACGTTATTACAGGGAGTCTTTGTGGAGGCAGAAAGCACTAGGAGTCTGCTTGTGGGTGCTGATGCCAGTAAACAGCCGTGGCGATGCGGTCGTCCGGGTCCTGAGGTGGGGGGAAAGGGGCCTCTTGCCCTTCCCATCTTCACGCAGACAGTGTGGCTAAGCAGTCTCTTTGCGGTCATACAGCATGTAAAGTCAGTAATGACATGCTCGCTGTCACTAGCAAAGGATTTGCTCCAAATTCTTGTGAGGGTGTCACTTTTCATCAGAAATTAATGCCTACCTTTTAATTGCTGAGGACCAGCACTGTCTAACATGCACTGGGACACAGCAGAACGTATTTCCAGTACCTACAGGCAATGGGCAACTTAAGTGTTGTCCTTCCAGTTCCTTGAGTCTACTTTTTCTTCAAACCTGTGTCTATCTATTTTGGAGCCATTGTATAGAGTGACTTTTTAACCAGCTCAGCTGATAAACCAATACCGGTACCATAAATCAATCAAAAACAACCAAGGAACAACCCCAAAACAAATGAGAAACAGGAAGGTCAGCAGTGTCAAGAAGGCCCAGAAAGAGACATAACCGTATCAAGAAATGAGAAGTACCAGATACCAACTACTAGTGTGTGTGATTGTCTCCAAGCCATAAAACCAGAGCTTTCCTTCTAAAACAGTGACTGCAAGGACATGTTACCACAGACTGCCATGTTGAAGGGATTTTGGCCAACCCATTGGCTAAAAGCTTATTTTTAAGAGTTTGTTCATCTGAATTTATGAAGAGGTTATAACATAAATGGATCCCTTGAAATCCAATTTGCTTCAAAATCAAATCTGCAGCAGTGAAATTACTCACAGCTAAGGGGTCAGTGATGCAGAGTCTGTGGAAACCTAGCACAGAATTGATGTAACCTTATTGTAAAAGGGAAAGGGGAAAAGTCCCGGAGCTCAATGGGTCATGATAATGGGTTTTCAGTGAAAATAAAAACTAACTTAACTTCGAGTGGAATAGGAAAACCAGAATCCAAAATAAACTGTATTCCCAGTGGTATCTAAACACATACTTTCACACAAGTAATATTAAAGTAGTTCTGGGAAAGAAGAGGAAGAAAATAAAACCTTCACTGAGGTGGCTGTATTTCATCAGTCCAGCACTTGTTTGTACATAAACAAATGCCATTAGTCTTGTCTATTTTAAATTACAAGCAATGAAGAAGTCTTACTGGAAAACTGGTTTTACAGAAGTCCAACTTATCACTGTACTCTCATTTTTTTTAAGAGGGATATCTAACAGTTTTGGTTGACTTTTAACATACTTATGTACAGCTTCCAAGATCACCCCTTCCATCTCCGGGTGGTTTGGATCCAAATTTTCAAAGGTTGCTTGTGATTCTTGGTGGCTGAGTTTATGAGTGAGTTGTATCTTGACTTGAGATAGCTTAGATTTGATTTTTCACAAACCGTGAAAAATCACAAAGCCAGACTGAGTACAACAATCAAGCACCCGTGAAAACAGTATCTTGCAATATCTCAAATTCATCACCAAGAAACTGAGAAAATAGAAGTCATAGCAAAATTTTGTTCACAAATATTTATCCACCAGATAAAACTTTTTGGCTAATTCTTCGCTGCTTCCCTATCCCCCAGCTTCCCACATTGTGCTGGTCTGTGCTGTGAAGGTCAACATAAAGGTAAAAGAGCAGATTCTAGCTGTAGCTTAACTGGCCCAGCAATCGGTGCCAACTACTAATGGGGTTTCTGTAGAATGCACCTTTGCTACTAAAAATTGGCTAAGAGCTGCCATCTTGTTCTACATGGTACACCCAACATTCATCCTAAGGTAAGAGTTTTTGGGCTATGCCAGAATAATCTGACTTGAAAGGAGATATACAAGACACACTGGACTCCTTAACCATCCCCTAAACCCTTGACTTGCAAGCTCATGTCTAGGCTTTTGCTTGGATTTCTTCCTGGGTTAATACACATAATCATTGCATTTATCAGAAAACTGAAGATTTTTGTTCAGGTAAATGTTCATTGGGTCTCATATGCTGGATGGTGTATCATCATGGAACAGGCATGGGCTCTGCTGGCTGGTCGTGTTTCACTTGCAGGTTACTGGTCATCTCTGCATCTTGTGTTGTTGGTTTTTGACTCTTTTAGGGAAGAGGTTAAAACTAGCTTTTGAAAAAGCTCTAAGTAATCTTTCCAGGCTACTCAGCATGTAAGCAAACCTACATTCTGCCAAAAGGTGTTTGTATCCCCTGAACCCCTGCAATGCAACTACACTGAACCATCAGCAGCTTTCTAACTGTATTGCAGGATATAGGCTTAAATGAGAATTAATTGGCACAAAACTCTTCCAGTCCACATGGCAAGACCCAGCACATGCAGTTATCAGTGTAGTCAACAGCCCTTCTGCAAAAACCCCGAAAACAGAGTTCTTCTGTCTCTCCCTTACTTACTTTTGGGTGGAGAGGAAAAGGATGCTGCTGTATGAGAGGGAGCAAGAGGGTCTGCTCGACTTCTACGAGCCGGGAAGTCGCATCGACTACTCGGGACAGCTTACTGCGCAGAGCCATCTGTTGAAGTGTCTCAGGCCTCCCCAGCCAGGGCTGGGACAGTCTCTGTGGCCTGGGCTCACCTGAGCTGAGGGGAGTTAGGTCTCCACCCTCCTCTTCTTCTTCAGGGCTTTTCCACAAGGCTTTTCTCTCTTCCTCCAGCTCCCAAACCTGGCCAAGCCCGGCCACCTCCATCTCCCCGCCTGGGCTGTGCTGAGCTGGGCCAGGCCTGCCAGCACAACCAGTTCGGGCCTGGGAAGGCTGTGAGGGGCTGTGGGGAGGATGGGGGGCTGCGACAGCCTCCCTTCCTTCCCACATTGCCCGGAGCGTGTGGAGAGCTCCTGCCTGGTGCTCGAGGGACTCGAGCAGAGCAGACAGGCCGGCCATCAGTTTCTCCTCCCGCTCCAGGCCTGGCTGCGGCCTTTTAAACCCTGTTAGGCCCCTTCCCTCCTCCTTATCTCTCACCCCGCAGTGGGTGGCCGCTTGCCCTGCCCCGTCCCACCCCAGGCTTGTTTTGGCAGTTTTTGGGGAGGTTTGCACATCTCCAGCTGGGTGCAGCGCGGGGCGCGGCGTAAATCCCCCTACCGTCCCTGCTGGGACCAGCCTTGCCAGGCCTGGCCCATTCAAGGTGCGGCCTCAGCCCTCTGAAGGCAGTGTTATAAAGCAGGGTGCTGAAGGATTTTACAACATGCTTCGATGAGGAATTTAAAAGGGGAGCAAGGGCTGGGAGGAAGAGATTTCCTTTCAAACCCCTCCCGGCTTCAGGGACAATTAGCATGGATCTGGTGGAGGCTCCTGCATCCCATGCCAGGTGCCTCCAAGTGACACCAACCACTGGAAATGCCCAGCCAGCGTTTCCATCAAAACTTTTCAGCCTACCTTGGTTTTATTGCTATTATTACTCACAACCCCAAAATGCATCAAATGCATCCAAACCTGTCAGCCTGACAGTGCTGCGCTTGGCACACAGGAAAAAAAAAAAAAAAAAAAAAAAAAAAAAAAAAAAAACCTCGAGTAGGAAAACAGTGGGTTGGAAACGGGAAGGCTGAATGAGCCCCACCTGAAATAACTCCAAAAAAAGGCATTTCTGGCTTTGGCAAGTCAGCCAGAAGGATCCTATATGTTTTTGTATATGGTTCCCAGAGGATTTTAAACTGTAAGATTTGATGCTAAACCTATTTCTGTGCTGTGAAACCAGGGACAGCTGTACAAATATTTGCTGTTTTTAATTAAACCTAACATTGCTACTTCCTTGATTTAAGTTAGGTCAAAGGACTGGCAATTTTATGCTTTGATAGATGAAGAAAAACAGTTGTGGGTGTTGTGTTTTAGAAATATGTTATAGAATAAGAAGTCTGAGGGAAAAGGCCTCAGAGGCTATAATAGCTCTGCCCTTGTGCTTTCTTCTCAGAGATGTTTTCCTTGTCAAATATTTTGCCTTATCCATACAGCAACTTTTTCTACTGTAATTCTGATCATTATTTTTCCTTGAAAGTCTTTGCTCTTGAGTTAAAATTTAGGTAGCATTCTCTCAGCTTTGTGTTCTTCATAAATGTAAATTAATCTGATTTGTTAGGGAGAAATAAGAAGGGATATGCCCAACCCCACTCTCTTTGGACACCTTCACATCACCTAAATCCCTTGTCAGAGCATCTCACAGCAATTCCCTCTGGAGAATCACTCCAGCTCCTCAGAGCAGTGTTTTACTGTCCCTGCCTCTTCCAAAATCAGGTATATTAATCCCATCCGAAGGCTAGAGATGAAGTAAATCAGTTTGGAGGCCTATTTTTTGGTCACACAGTGAAGACAGCACAGCACGGGCCTGGAATTAGCAGGGAAAAGTTCTCCTTTCAGCTCCATGGTTGGTTTGCTGCTTGTCCTGAGGCTCTCCTGTCTCTCAGTCTTCCACTATAGGAACTGAGGATAATGATGCTGACTCCAGAAGTGACATGCTTGGGGACCTGTACAGTAAAAGAGCCAGATTTTAGAGTACCTCAGTCTTTTAGAGGAGGGCAAAGACAACTTAGAATTAAGCAGGAAATTCCCCCAAATTGTCTTTTTGTCAAGCAGTCCCAATGCATCAACATACACTGTTTGTTGGAAAACATCCTTTTTCATCAATTTTCTGTTTAAAAAGTCAGGAAAAAGTTTCTAGAAAGTCAAAATAAAGCAATTTATTTTTCAGTCTACATTTAGGCCGAGGTATAGACGAAAGGCACCACAAAGAAGTTACGTAAGTGTTTTGCTTGATCCATATTTTGGTATTCAAGTTTTTTGGGGGGTGGGAGGGGAAGATTTTATTTTACAGAAATTTTTGAGATTTCAACTTTTCATCCTCAGTGAAAATCTCAAAAAATTCTGAGGAAAACAAAGCAATTTCTTGCCTTTGATAATATAACAGAGACTGGAGGGATTGTACCTTCCACCTAGTTTAATGTTATGTCTACTTTAGTAGTCATATATGTCACTGTGTTAAGTGAAACTAGTATCATAGGGCTTAAAGATCCTTCGATATAATTTCAGTAAAGTTCTTTGTTATTATTATCAGTGTTAGTGTATTATATTACTACTACCAGCAGTTTTATTGTACTATTAGCATTGATTTTAGAAGATATTTTGCTTCTTTCCTAAAGGTATACACTTCATCCATCAATTAACAGAGAGCTGTCAATAGAAAGACCCCTAT
Organism: Anseranas semipalmata; assembly: GCA_013399115.1. Lineage (NCBI taxonomy): Eukaryota > Metazoa > Chordata > Aves > Anseriformes > Anseranatidae > Anseranas > Anseranas semipalmata. Next base: position 284,705 of record VXAA01005253.1, on the reverse strand, counting down.
TCCTTCCTATAGGGGACTGTCAGGCTGGACTCCCAGCAGTGTAAGACCAATGTCAGGCAGTCAAACCAAACCCCTGTGAGGTAAGAAAGTAAAAGTAATTAAAGGTAACTGAAAATACCTGTGAAAGGTACAGGAGAGTGGAGAAGAACTGACAGATCTGCTGTTTATCAGCTTACTCAGTTCCTAAATTCTAGAAATATGGTCTTCTTAGTGGTCCAAAGTTTTGGAGTGGATTAACATTTTATAATTTTTTTTATTATTATTTTTTTACAAAAACATGAAGAAACTCCAAACCCTCTAAAAAGCCCTTGTCAGGATTTTTTTTTTTAGAGAAACATTACACAGGCACAATTGCAAAAATGAGAAGTGAAAGTCTGTCTTTATTTCCAACATCTGCTTCCCTATCATTTTATTGTTTATCTTTGTACCATGTGGAGCCTTGAAGATATTGAGCCATCCATCAAGTGGAGAGTAAACCAAGAAGAAATATATCACAACTTAATGTTAAAGAAAGCATATGCTGTGACATCTACCTTCATTACTGTTAGTACCTCTCACCTCATAACTAAAACCATGGCAGAATGGGTCTGTTACCTGCTTTTAACAGGGTTCTGGTGTGTATCCATAAATCCAGAGGTTGTCTTCTTGACACTGACGCTGGTCCATCTGCTTTGCAGAATATATCTGAAGGGGCAGAAATGGACGTAGAAGCTTTCCCCCCACTCCGATACATATAAGGAGAAGCCAAGTTTGTTCCTACTGTACTTATGCTATAATTGAATGTATTTTTACAGTCAATGAGTTTTTCTCAATGAGTTAACCATCCTTTCAGAAAAATAAGATGAATAGCTGCTTATTTTAATCTGGCAGCACTTTGAGCAAATACAGCATATTTTCTGTCTCATATAGCTCGAGGCTAAGAACCAAAAGAGCAAGAAAACTCCTCTTCCCCTCCCCAACCCCTTTCAAAATGAAAGTCAAGTTTTTGTGGGATTCAGCACAATCCATGGGATTTATGTTGCACCTGTTGAATTCTCACAAGAAATATCAATTAAAACATTGTGACTTTGGAAGGAGCATAGGAAACCTGTGGGGAGACTCGAGCTCCATGGATTTTCTGCACCTGCGGCTGTCCCGCCTCAGCGCCTCTCTCGGGTAAGGGGGGCCATCGGGCCGGTGCCACGCGCCGCTCCATTTCCATCAGCACAGGGGGAGAAACCCATTTCCCCGAGCTGCGCCTTACTTGCTCTCTCTTGTTTGAGTTGGCACCTACTGACGGTATCTGGATGATGAAGCCTTCCAGACACAGCACTGGAGCATTCAGTCGCACAGCTCTGGGATGCTCCGTGGTAGATGCAGCCGGCAGTTCTGTTGAGCATCGGGGCTGCAAGAGGGGAACAAGAGGCTGAGACCCTATAGGTCCAAACACAAATTAAAACTGATAATCATTTTTAACAAGCTTGAATGGCTGTGAGTTCATAAGCCCTTGTCCCTGGCTGGTTATAATGAGATTTACCAAGAATGATTGGGTTCTGCATTGCTGCTGGTTACTGCTGTTGCTGTTTGCAAGTGGCCCTATGGCCCTAGGAGAGCAGGACCGTAGGGAGCACGTGGGCTCAGGGGAGAGTGTGTGTCCAGCAAATATGCTACATCTGTTCCCAGAATGTGTTGATCTAATTTGGACTTGATTAGGTTGTCCTAATCATGTGTTCTTCTTCTTCTTCTTCTTCTTCTTTTTTTTTTTTTTTTAATGTGAATGTTGCTAAGGGGAACTCTAGACTGTTGTGGAGATAGAATAAACATTTATACAAGTTATGAGCCCTTTAGCTTCAAGGCGAAATCCAACCAGTAACTGACGAGGATTAGGAAGAAATTTGTCTTTGGTGAGAAGGCAATTGCACGGTGTCTCTTCATCACACATCTTTGCTTTTCTTGGGAGAGTGCTGGCACTCAGTATGGGCAGAGGAAGGATGCGTAGTCTGATCCACTGTGGCACAGGCTGGACCCTCTAAAGGATCTGGCATCATAAAGTTCCCTGCTACAGTAAATAGTTCTTAGGGCAACTCCCACTGTTACCCACCATAGTGGAGGATGGGGTTTAACTCTCGTCTCTTGCAGGTGTGGCCTCACTATGAGCTGAAAAGCTATTTGGGGAAATGCTGTATCCCTTCTGTTCAATCTGGGCTAGCAGAGGATGCAGTGCCTCACTAGGTAAAAAACTCACAGAAGGCATCATGGTTTTGTAGCCTTGCCATTCTGGGAAAAGTGGGTGCTGGACACCTGGCTATGTCCAAGGGCTGTTTTGGCATTCTACAAAAAATCTGATGGAATATATACAGTGTCATGGGAACAAGGATTTAGAGCCCTCACAGGGGCAAAGCAAGAAAGACATTCCCATTTGCCAGGGGTAAATACACCTGGGCTCTGCTGTTGCTGCTGCCAAGTGGAGAGGTGGGCAGCAGGAATAAGCATCTCATTTATCCCTGCACAGTGGGAAATGGGAGCTGAAATCCCCTCACCTAGACATTCTCTGACCCTGGTCCCTCCCTTTCCCGGTGGGGATATTAACTACCTGGTTAATGCACAAGGCAGAGCAGGAACCGTGAGGGTGGACACTGCTGAAAATGAGAGGGTCAAGGTGGTGCTTGAGCATTGGCCCCTTATCAACCATGCCACTATGCTGCTGCTTGGTCCCTCCTCACTAGAATCTCACCTGTAAAACCACCCCAAAATCTACCAGTTTTCTCCATTGTTATACAAAGGAGGTTGGAAGCTACCACTGCTGCCCCAGCGTGGAGCTGCTGGGGAGTGTTTTGCTGCTGCACACTGCCCATGGGGATGAGCCCCATGGGTATTTAGGCAGAGAAATACCTGGATAGCAGATATTAGTGGAGCTTAATGAGAAAGGCAATGAGAAAGTTTCAGAGATGTGTAAAATGTTTGTGGATAACAAGCAGAGGCTTTCAGGACCACAGTTTTGAGTGCAGGCATGTGAATTCTGCCATTTGTCAAGTGCTGTGGCTGGGTGTCGAACCTAAGAGCAGCTATAATGGTTTGGATCACTGTACCCTGAGCCCATGTTCTGTCTCCCAAAGCGCCAGGGGATACCCCCAGTGTTTCTTCTGAATAAGGCTCATCCCCAGCACTTTGAGTGTGCTCGCCCTACAACCACCCCCCAACTAGGCCACTTGTCTGCCTGAATTGTGGCCAGGTGGAACCGCATTCACCATATACCCCAGAGAAAAAGAAAACAGTGGCCACGAGGAGATACCAGTTGATGAATGAGAAAAGGCAAGTAAGCTGTCAAGTGTTTCCACAACTTCTGACCATTCCCAGCTAGGGGCGTTTTCTGTGCCTCTGACGCTTTTTTTGTTTAATAACCCACAGTGGATACCCCTCCGAGTGCTTGTCCACTCTCCCTTTAAACCTATGTAAAATTGTTGCAGACACAATGTCTTTTGGCAACAAAGTCCATACCTACTTGTCGCTTGAAGAATCACTTCTTTACATTTGTTTTCAACCTGGCTTCCTTATGGCCCATCATTCTTGTACCGGAAGGGACAAATGAGTAGTCAATCCTTCTCCGTGGAGATTTTGGATTTTGGAATCTCGGTTTTGGAGTTCTCTATTATATGACCTCTCTTTCAGGCTGGAGAACCCAGGTCTATGTAGTCATGGAAGCCATTTCATAATTTTGGTAATCCATGTTACTCTTCTTTGAGCCTTTGCAATCCCGAGAAGAGGAGACCCAAAGCTCAGACAGGATTCAAGAAGGTGAACCCTGGAGTTAAAGACGTTCACTGCTGAAAGAGCCCTTCAGGTGTTACTGCTCCTTTCTAACCTCTTCCCCTTCTCCTGCTGGAGGTTACTGCCCCTATACAGGGCCATCCCTTGTCCTGAAAGCATAAAGTCAGCCTAGGTCACTTATAAAATGATGAGCACCTGAATGAGCGTGGGTGGCTTAGCAGTGGTGTGGCGGAGATGACCCACGTGGCCTGTTCTGCTGGCTCAGGACTCTGCAGCCGAGGGCTGGGCTCACCGGCTGGGCACTGCAACGTCTGCCACCAGCGTGGCTCCTCCTGTGGTGAACACTCGACTAGACTTCAGCGTATGTTCCTAGGTTACAAACACAAAAATATTTTCACTCTCCTACTTGTCATTCAGGGGAGATATTTTGCCCTCAGAACCAACCTTTTTATGTAACACCAACTAAATACACATTTCTTCTAAGTGGAGATACTTTGTTAGAAATAAATGTGCTTATAAGCATTTGGAAGTGTAAAGGTGATATTTATAAAGTGACCAGAACACCCACCATGCGCTGCATAAGCCAGTGAAAATAACAGCTGCTGAGTTTTATCAGCTTTAGAGCACCACGGGAGCAGCGCAGAGAGCGGTTCATCTGCAATGTGTCAGTGCTGAGCACAGCTGACTAATGCACTGCTGTAGCTAAAGACAGGGTAATCATATATAGACTATAAGTAGATGATAAAATGAGTCGCAGTTTTATGGCTTTTCAAATGCTTTCTCCTAATATCCACATCTGTACTGTATTTGTGAGAGTAAAAACAGTGAAAATTCCTGCAGGTCAAAATAACTTTATTCTTAAGAGTATACCCAGGGTGTTGTCTTCCCTCCGTCCCAGTGGTAAACATGTTGATATTGGAGTAAAGGAAGGGCTGGTATTTTTCCTGGATGAGGGAAGTACGGCTTTATCATTCTGCATTAACTCTTTCAGGTGCTGTGTATACTTTTTTTTAAAACTACTAAGCTGCGTTCTGACTGTTTCTAAGCCATAAAGGTTTGTGGTTTTTTGTTTTGTTTTGTTTTGTTTTGTTGTTGTTGTTTTGTTTTGTTTTGTTGATTTCTGACACCACTAAGAATCCCATATAAAATCTGGGGAGTAAAATCTGACAGGAACTGAAGAAAAAATAATTACCTGAAGTGGCAGCTTTGTTCTCAGAAGAGCTTCCACCATAGAACACCATTTTATTTTATTTTTATTTTTTAATTTTCGAGGTCTTTGAAAAAGATGCAATTTGCATTTTCCTTAGGGGCAACTTCAGGTAAACTAACTGAGGCTGCAGTTCAACAGACAATGCAAGTCGGTATAAAATGGCACTGGTGCTGAAGGACACAGTCCCACCTACACCCAGCATCACCTTGCAATCCTGCTTCTGCTTTGCCTCCTCCCTCGTAGCTGCACAGTGAGCTGGAGTGACAAGCTGATTTGGTTTAAACTTACCCAGCAAAAAAAGAAACAAAAAGCAATCTTCAGATGGATTTCTTCCCCATGGAATTTCGTTTTGGAGATATGCAGGCTGCTGTGCTCACACAGGGGAGGGATGCTGTGGGGCAGGAACGAGTGACAGGAGATTGGGGATCATTTTTCTTAGCAATACATTTGCCAATTTATAACGTTCAGCAGACTGCTGCCACAACTAACCCACAGTAGCAGTATGAATTTTAGCCAGGAATAAGTGGGAATAATTATTTATTAAAAACCATGAATAAATATAGCCTTGTATCTTTAGAAGCAGGAATATGAGAATGGTATAAGTTCTAAAAATCTAAATACACGTTATGTGGCATGAAGGGAGTTGCTACAGGCTCAGTCTCACCTGGGCAAGCTACAGTTTGCTTTGCAGATGTGCTGAAGGATGGTTCATGTGTTAAGAGCAAGTGACTCATAATTGGACCTTCTGGGAAACATTATGGGCCACCTAAATTCAGCAAGGAGTTTGGAGAGAGGAAACCGAGCTTAAAAGAGCTGCGAGACTTGAGCTTGTGCTGCACACAGGATATCAGGTGGCAGGAGGAGGAACTGAATCTGACCAGAGGGGCTGGAAACGAGCCTGTCTTGGTATGGACAGACCTGCAAGGCTCCCAGCAAGGATGTGAGCTGGCAAGGAAGGTGGGAGGGAGTCCCTGGATAATTTTGAACTTTGCATTAATGAACCTGGCTTCCAGGCGGAACGTCCTCGGGAAAACAGGAAGAGAAAGAGGTTGAAGCAGAGCCAAAAATTAGACTGGGTGAACAGCAGGATTCATAAATCTGTGTGCAGTTTTTAGCCACTCTTGCAGAACCCCAGTCATGAAGGAAAATCAAAATTTCATGTTTGAAATCCACATAGCAACATGTGAGCTATTTGTATGGGTGCATGCTCAGCTGAGAACCTGAATGAGAGACTGAACGTTGATTGAAGAGTTACTGGCTGCAAAGAGAGAGCTGTTTACATTGCAGGAGAAAAATGACGTACAAATGTCCCACCATTGAAGAAAAAGGTCAGGTCAGATGGCTAAGGTGGATAAGACGCATTGTTCTTCTAACAAAAGAGGTTGAGTCAGGCCTTCAGAGCGAGATGTGGATGAAGGTACATATAAACAAAACCACTAATAAATCTGTCGTCAGTATTGTGCCCTCACTCACTGTTTATGCATATGGGTTGGGTAAGTGGCCTGTTGAGTACACATGTAGCAGTAGATCCCTAATTTTAACTGGATAAAACTTAAGTGTCCCAGTCTGAAGGGAGTCCTCTGTGTTTTCCATTTTGTCAGTGGAGAGAGAAGCAACGTCACAGGCTGGCATGCTCTATTGTAAAACTGACACAAAGCTCCCTATGAGTGATGTTTCTAGACAAATGGCTTAGACCAGGCACCTCTTTTCTAGATGGCTGAGGTTAGGTCGGTGAAGCTACTTTTCTTCAGAGTCATTGTGGAGCTTTCAAAATACAAAACTCATGTCCAAGAAGCTGAATGTGACTTGCAGTCACTAATATTGATCTATAAGTATATTTCCATCTTCCTAAAAATATTTATTTCTGGATCCACACATCTTCCCCATTTATGATGGCAGCTCCCACTAGATTTGACCAAAGAGGTATTGTTTTGCCATTGACGCTCCCACGATACATGAGTTCATCAGTCTGCTCTTTGAAACAAGCATACGAGGGGCCAATTCATTGAGCACAACTTATTCCAGATCTTTGCAGAAATATACGATGCTCTTGAGCCCGTACAGATGTGTAGCCAATAGGGAGCTGTCTGGCTACACAAGTTTTTTATATATTTTTCATCTAAATCAGAAATCCAAATGTAAAAGTCAGCACTCGGGGATGTCTACATGGATTTGTGACTCTCCTGCCTGAGTTCTAAGGTTATAAACCAACAAAGGGATTAAACTCATACGTTCATTTTTCTTCTTTATATGACAGACCTAAGATGAATAATATTGTTCATTTACAGAAACAGAGAACATTTAAATGGGAAAGGCTTCTTCAAATTGTTGAGGTAAAATCCAGGCCCTGTTGAAGGTGGCTTCAGGCTGGTTTTGATAGCACTCAGTGTCACCATTTTTCACAGGAGGACATCTCTTCTGCTGACTCTGATGGTTTCCCATGTGCATTTTATAGTGCCTGGTTCACTCCCGCTTAAAAATACACAGAAATAGGACATATGCTGGCAATCCTGAGGCATATACTAACATAAAGCAAAGTTATTTAATAAAACTGTAATATAACTCATTTTATTCAGCCCTTTCAGAAAGCCATGTGTGAAAGAAATGCGGACTGGAAGAGAGGAGAAAAATGATGCTGTTGGCAGCGAGTGCACAAACGATGTGTCTGCTTGAACCCACAGAAATGGGTTCAGGGAAGATTATAGCTCCGTATACACACACGTTAGGCTCTGAATCCCATCATTGTAGGTTGGACTAGGTAATCTTGGAGGTCTTTTCCAACCTAAATGATTCTGTGATTCTGTGTGATATGCCCATCCCTCTGACCCTAGTGCTGCCCTCATGAGAAGTGAAAACCAAAACCACCAACAGCTCATCAGGTGCTAAGCCAAACACGTGTGGGCTGTGTCGCACCTGCTGCAGATCCCTCCTGCCAGACATGGGGAGGCTCCAGACCCATGGTGGGTGCGTCCTGGGGAAGCGGGAGCCTTAGCAGTGAAGAGGTGGGTGCAGACCTGAACTTCTGGCCCAGGGGAACATAGACCAGCGGGATCCTGATGGATGACTGACCCTACTTGGGCTCACATCTTCAGGCAGAGGGAAATGCTGGATTACGGTATCCCCTTTCCACCCCTGCTCCTGCTGCTGGAGATCTGCTATGAGCTGGGAGGGCAGCACAGGGCACTCGGCAGGCAGTAGAGCTCTCTTCCTATCCATGTGCAGGCAGCACAGCTCAAATTTAGCAGTGATGTGGAACAGTTGGCCCAGTGTGACTTATAGGCAGGTCCTCCTGGCCTGCAAATGTTAAGTGCTGACACAAGCTGAACAATACTGTCTCTCAGTACTTCTGTGGTGCTAAGGAAAGGAGGACCAGGGCTGAGCTCCGGTATTGGACCCTTGGTTACCCACACTACCTACTGGTTTGTTCTCTCCCTGGCTGTGTGTTGGACCTCTCCAAATAGGTCTCTCCAAGTCAGTGCCCAGACATAGTTTTGGACAAATCTGTGCCAGCTTTGCTTCTCTCCATGTTATACTATTCCCTAATGCTATTCCAGCAGGCTTTGCATCCCCAAGCACCCCTATATGCCTGTATATCACAGTCTGGTGCATGAAACATGGACCTCACTGTCTTGCTGTGAAAATGTAACTCTGGTGGGATGCAGCTTTGGTTTTGCAGTATTTTAGAAACTCTGAGCTGAAAAGGTTACGAAGAACAATAATGACAGCTGGGGGCAAGGGGTACAACATGAGGCCTGCAGGAGACCTCAAGCCAAGGTGGTATGGCTGCAGTTTGCTTGCGAAGAGGCTCATCCCATGCAGTGTATCACAGACCCTACAGCTGTGGCAATGTTGGTGACCAGAGCATAGGGCCATGGAGACTGACCAGCCCATGCTGGCGAAGCTCTGCAAGAGACCCTGAACCCCAATGTCTCACTGCTGCCTAGTCATAGAAGAAGGAAGGCTGAATCTTTTACAAATGGCTGGAAGAACCCAGGATGAGGATGAGAGGCACAAATAGGGTCAGCCTGGGAGAAAAACCTTATATTTGCAGTTAGTTTTTCAGTGTAGGAAGAAGTGATGACAGCCTGCTCACTTCCATCCAAATCCCTCTGTCATCCAGTCCTGGGAGAGGACTGGGATCTCTACATGGGGCACACTATATTTTTAATCTAATTATAATATGGCTCAGTCCCTTTCCTACAGCTCATGCTGAAGCATGAACACAATTAGACAGCAACTGAGTTTAACAGCCTTAACCATAAACTTGATGGTTTAAATAATTTAGATGGGAGTTTCCTTAGAGATTTGCTGGAAATATTGAAGTTCAGTTTTTTGTTGTTATTTTTCTATTTTATTATTTCTTTCAAAGGCAAAAAGAAAACTCTGCAGCTCTTTTGCAAAGGTTGTAAATATAAAGGTAATTTCTCTAGAAAGAGGGGCCTGTGTGGTGCATGATCTTATCTTGCAAACATCGTTGTGGACTGCTGTTACGTTTGGTGTAGCTTTGGACCTTAAGTAAGAGCCTGCGGTTTGCAGGATTTGGCTCAGATCCCTGGAAGTGCATGCACGCCCTTCCCCACATCTACTGTTACCTGCTTTCACATTGCGTTTTTCAATCAAATGCATGACATAGTGTGCAATTTGTAGAGACAAATTAAAGAATATAAATAAATAATAATAATAATTTTTAAAAAACTGTTGAACTGCTGCTGGAGGGTAGAAATCAGTCATGTGCTTAGAAAGAAGGGTAAAAATGAAGGCTGCTCTCGTTAGCCCTGGCCAAAGGGGCAGCATGGCATGGGCATATCTGTGTGGTTACATTGCTGGCCTCCACCCAGATCAGAGCTATACCTGACCCTGCGAGTACCTCACCTTACAGTCCTTGAAGTGGAAAACAAAAAAATCTCAATCACTGACAGCTTTCTGGTGCTTGCTGTAGGTGATTTGGTTTTTAATGTCATTATAAATTAACATCCCATTACTATGTTAGGAAAATTAACACAAGTTTAATATTCTTTTTGCTGGCCTGTTAATTTAATGTAATATGTTTTGGCCATGTAAGCATTTTAAAAACATAATTCAACTAAACTGCTACAGTTAATGCATACCCCTGACCAAAGAGCACTATGTTCCTTAATGTGGAAATTTAGACAAAACACAATGACTTCTTATTACAGCAATGTACCTAAAAAAAAAAAAAATCAAGCTCTATTAGATGTGGTAACAGAGTTGTAAAACACATATGCATGTTTTGGTCCTGTTAACATAGGCAAGATATTATCATTTTCTTAAAAAGTTGGAGGAAGTGGTTAGTTTTCCTATGCAGATCTTCGTTCACACGTCTTTGAAGTTGTAATGGGCTATTGGACCTTTTACAATGAATCCTCTGTATCTTCACTCACCTGAATGCCCCGTGGTCAAACTGAAAGTTAGTTGGAAGAAGTAAAAAGTCCTGGGGTGTAATTTTCTACTTTCCATTAAAAGAAAAAAAAAAAAAAAAAAAAAAAGAAAGAAAGAAAGAAAGAAAGAAAGAAACTTTAGGTTCTGGCAGACTTCATTTGAACCATTTCTAATTTTACTTACCTATAGATTCATACCATGTGGTGGGTTATTTAGAGTTTATATTATGGATGGTTATACTTAATGCAAGAACATTTGTAAAAAAGACATGTGCCCTGGATACAATACCCGGTCTATCTCTTCCCAAGCAGAAAAAACTTGCAGAAATCTCCCTC